>CAWUFW010023055.1:0-83096 GCA_963921515.1 Calotriton arnoldi | reverse complement strand
TGCGCACCCATTGACAATGGGCTTGCCTGGCAACGGAGGCGGCGTTTCGAATTTCGAGCGAGTCGGTTGCTGGAAAATCAGTTGGTCACCACAACAATGTTGCAAAATCATGTATGTCATGAAGTTGAAGATTTGAAGGATGCTGTGAGGCGTGTTTTGGTGCTGCTATTCCATGGATTGGCCAGATTCAGAAGATGCAAACGACTTGGACCTATCACTTTGGACACAAGGGACAGTATCTGCCTCTCCAGCACATATATATTGCTGGCTATTCCCCTGAGAGCTCGCTTGCCTGCACTACATGCTCCAGGACGACATCTGCCACTGCACTGCTGCTGTCTCTGCCCCTCTGGACCCTGCAATGGCACGTACTGTGGAGAGAGCCCCAGCCTTCAGCCTTGAAGAGAACCAGGCCCTGCTGGACAGCCTACTTCCACAGTACAGCAAGCTGCTATGGGACACCAGGGAGCAGGTGAGTGTTCTGTGCACTGCCTTTCTGAATGTGCATTTTGTCTGACTAGCAAGGCTGAAAGTCTGCACGCCACTGGCTAGCAGGCTCACTGAGTAGTTGTCACCCCCATAGTGTGTAGTGACTTGCACTGGACAGGTATGGTGCAGTGACAGTGCATTTGAGACATGGTTTTACTTCCCATGCAATGATACCATGTAGTGACGTCTGGCAAACTGTCCATGGGCAGCTTTGCACTGCCTGTGTACATCATGTGCCCCTGTGATTGAGACATGTATATACAACTGTGTCATGCACGGATATGTTGCATGTGTGGTAATGGCCTTTTCACTTTGTCATCCTGACAGGTTAATGCCCATCGGAAGCAGGAAATCTGGAAGGACATCGTCCGAGCCGTCCGGTCCGTGGGGGTCTACAAGCGCCGGATCCGCAACTGCCAGAAGAGGTGGCAGGACCTTCGGGGGCTGGACCCGGAGGATTGCACTGGAGTCAGCTGAAGCTGTCGCCTCCTCGCAGGAGGCGGAACACGGACCTGACCCCCCATGCTCAGATCCTGGCGGTGGTGTTTCCAGACCTGGATGGGCAGCTGAAGGCCAGACAGCAGCAAGGAGGGTGAGTCAAAGACTGCACTGTGAACTCTGTATTACATGCTTTGTGCCCTCCTCTGGCCTGGTTCAACTGCCACAGTGCAGCAGTCATGTTGTCCAGGAGCCATGTCCCTCTATTGTGCACTGCCCACTGCTCATCTGATACCCAGGTGTGGCCCTTACATTCAGGGAATTGTGTCACTTGGGACTGTGTCCTTGCAGTTTGCTTCACTAAAGGTGGGGGACAGCATCTGTTTCCCTAACTCTGTTGTGGGCATCATGGGTGGGTCCATTGTTCACACAACGCCTGGGTTTGGACATGTGATCTGCGTGTTGCTTTGATATGCGGTCCACTTGCTGAGCTGAGCCACCACATGTGCCTGGGGTATGTAGCTGCATCATGCAGCGGGTGGGAACAATGTTTGGGCCCCAGGAGTGTGCAGATTACGTGTGTCACACATACATAGCCAGCTATCCACTGTCAGGGCACATCCCTCATTCATGTGGAGCAGGACAGTCATGCCTACTCAGGCCATGCAATGCACTCTGTACTCCCACTCCCGTGTATCAGCTGACACATTGTGCACAGTGATTTGACCCCTCAGGTGTCTGCCTCTGTGTCAGTGTGCTGTGGATTAGTTGCCAGGACTGCTGGGGTGTTTCTTGGTAGGGGCTCAGCATGCCCCTGGAGATGTGACCATAGGAGAGCGATACTTGTGTGTCACATAGGTGTTTGATCAGCTGCCCGTGCAGACTGGGGTATGCGAGATGTGATGTTCAGGCAGCTGTTCCCCATTCACAGCAAATTGTGAGGGGCTCAGGTTCAGAGGGTAGTGTCACAGGTCTCCCATATGTCCAATAGGTGTGACCTGGACAGATGAGGTTGAGATGATGTGTTGTGTGGGGGATGTACATGTGCACTTGTGCAGCTCCAGGACTTGCATTCCCCATGACCTACTATTGTGACACAGTGCATAGTGTTGTTGTCTGGCTGCCAAGTCATACATCACTGAGACAGTGATGTATGACTTAGCAATCATGCCTCTGCCATGGCATGTGTCAACTTATTAGTGGTCCTGCAGGGGAGTGACATGTGCTACATGCACACCATTGTGGCGATGGCTATCAGGACATGGGTGCATCATGGTGTCTGTCGCTGGTATGCATCACATGCATTTCCTATTTGACTCTGGGCATCCCTTTCATCCGGAAACCTGTACTGACTCAGTGGCAAGAGCTGTGATGTGTGCATGTCCACATGCCACACCGTGTCCTCTGCACTGTCCAACTACTGTGTACTTGGTGCATGTGTCCACACTGGGGTGTTGCAATCCAACAGACACCAGACAGATGGGTGCAAGGCCATGTGGGATGTGAGTGCCATGCTTGGCATCAGACTGACAATTGGCTTCTCCTGTTCAGTTAGGGCACTTTTAGCAATGTACAGCTAATGATGCCAGGGCTTGCTCTGTGATGTGCTGTGCTCACAGTGGTGTGTGCGTTTGGTGCAGGTGACTGATGTCTGTCTGTTTCCCCATTGTTTGCAGATACATCCACGGCCACGGAAGAGGACAGCTCCACGGACCAGGAGGGCCAGAGAGCCAGACTGGGTCAGCAGCCGAGGTGGTCGGGAGGGACCCAGTGGCACGGAGGCGAGGGAGCCACACCGAGGAGTCCTCAGCACCATCCACCTCAGCTGAGGACCAGAGCAGCTCGGAGGATGACTCCCTTGTGGAGGCGGGTGTCAGCAGCCACCACACCCCAGCTAGTGTTGCTGTCCCGCCACCACCAGCACCACCACCGCCCTCCCATCGGCTCCCATTCCCCAGGTCAGTGGAGGCTCCCATGTTCGGGAGCGTGTCTCCTTTGAGCCCAGGCACCGCACCCCCTGCCCCTGTGTCCCCTGCTGCCTGAGTGAGGAGTCTGTGTACCTCCTTCGCCAGGCTCCATGTAGGGCAGACAGCCATGCTGAGTGTCCTCCATGCGCACACCGCACTGTTGACTCAGCTGGTGTCGTTCATGGAGGGCATCTCATCGGGCATGTCTGACCTACAGAGGGCAACTAGGTCCATGGACTCCTCCCTGGCTGGCAGCAGTGTCCCTCCTCAGACAGTCCCTCACCCCTCCTGCCTCTGCTCCATCCACACTCCCCAGCACCTTGCCCGTCCCAAGCACACACACACCGGCACAGGCACACACCAGCACACACCGTCCAGCACAGAACACACACGCCACAAACTAAGCACACTGCCACGCACAGTCAGGGGACTGAAACCAGACTCACAGGGGATGGGGCCCTGGTACACACACACGCATCCACGGGCACTGCGCAGTCCTCAGTGCCTCTCCCTCCAAGCACCCTCCCTTGCCTCACCTGCAACCCCAAAGACCCAGCGCCTCTTCCTCAGTGACCTCGGCCTCTTCCCCTCCGATCCAGCTGCCCCAGCATCCAGGGGAAGAGCCCCACACGGAGCAGAGTGCCCCTCGCCCCGGACACCCTCCCCAGGCGCAGACAGACTGAGGCCCCCACCCGCCAAGTCCCCCGGAGTGCTAAGAGCAAGACCCCGCCGCCGCCCTGCAGCTCAAGCACCAGGTCTCCTTCCTCCATCCCTCAGGCCCCCACTCCACAGGTGCCCCCCACACACCCTGCCCCAGGTTCCCCACCCACAGATATACCATCCCCAAGAGGCTCCGGCCTTCTCCCCCTGCCACTTGCTCTCCCGGCACCACACCCCACGCTGCGCTTGTCTGTGCCACTGATGTGGTGAGGGTGTCCTCCCCCCTCTGTCCAGCCCCACCTTGCCTGTTCCCCATTCTCCTCCCCTGGTGGTAGGCACTGCAGTGGAGTCCACTACCACCCTGTCTGACTTGGGCACTGCAGTGGCGGACCTGTCCCTCCATCTGCAGGGTCCACTGCAGTCGATGCCGGCACCCACAACATCTGAGCCATGCCCCCAGTTGTGCCGGCACACACCATGTCAGACACCTCCACTGCAGTTGTCAGTGGCTCTCCAGCACCCACCACCCCTTCCCTGCTTCCTCCTGGTGAGCCCTGATCCTGTCCCTGCGGTGCCTGGCCTACCCCCGGTTGCCCCTCCTGGTGGATTGTCCCTGGTTTTGTGCAGGCATGTGTAGGGTGGCATCTGCCACTGTCACCCACTTGTGACTTTGTTGATGGACTGGCTCAGTTGGCCTTTGTTTATGTTCTACCGGACTTCTACTTTTAATGCCACATATGCTGAATAAAGCAACTTTCTGTTCTCTAGTGCTTTTTGCTTCTGATGTACATGATGTTGATGATGCTAAGCATGCCCTTGCTGCAGTGATGGTGATATTTGGTCTCATGATAATGAAGTGTTACTGTGCAGGAACCCATGTGGTCAGGGGTTATGTGTCCTATCCTGTGGTGTATCCATGTCATCCATAGCAGCATCTGAGGTGTCATGTGTTCAGTATTCGGCAATGAGATTTCAACTTAGATTGGCAACTTCCACGTCTGTGGCTTCCACCCCTGCACATCTGTTGTGCCTGCCATTCCATTCTGATTCGTCTACTTCCACTGCCGATGTGGCCATCTCCAGTGAACATGCAGGTTTGAGGCATCAATGGGAAGGACTCATCTGTGTTCGTCAGTGCAACATTGCTCTATACAAGTGTGTTGGATCTGTGCTGGTGATTCATTGGCACTTCCATGACCAGGCTGATGGACGAGAGCCCTCATTTGTTGCTAATTGTTGATTATTGTGTCCCATTGCTGCCATAGTATAGGCCATCTGTTAGCCTCACATCTGCAGTCTCCACAGGTATCTGCGTGTATTGTGCCGATGAATGCAAATATGTGGGTCTGCATTGGATGAGTCATATATCATTGTGTCATTGATGATTATTGGCCGGTGTCAGCCCCATGGGTGTTGTTTGTCTGCCTGTGTTAAATTATGTCTTCAATGCACTGCAGGGTTTGGCTCCCAATTTGTATTGCAATGGGACACATACTGCTTTGCCACTGATGTGTTTGTTCTGTGACCGAGGAATCATCCATGCAGTTTGGCATTGCACCTCTTACTTGTCGCTTGCTGCCTTTTTGGTCACTGTGATGATGGGGGTTTGGACCCCATTGCCACAATGTTCAAAATGTGCCTCAGCTATGGACCCCACACTTACATTTTGGTCACTGTGATGATGGGGGTTTGGACCCCATTTCCACAATGTTCAAAATGTGCTTCAGCTATGGACCCCACAGTTACATTTTGGTCACTGTGATGATGGGGGTTTGGACCCCATTGCCACAATGTTCAAAATGTGCTTCAGCTATGGACCCCACACTTACATTTTGGTCACTGTTGATGATGGGGGTTTGGACCCCATTACCACAATGTTCAAAATGTGCTTCAGCTATGGACCCCACACTTACATTTTGGTCACTGTGATGATGGGGTTTTGGACCCCATTGCCACAATGGTCATGGCCTGCTTGCATTGTGGGGGCCACACACATTTATGTGTGGCACATGTGATAGGGGGTCACATTGTATGTTCAAAGTCATGTTCAGTGTTGTAGGCATTTGACACAGTCTACACACGCTTGTCATGGTGTTGGGGGGGATATCTTTATGTTGCATTCTTTATGTTGGTGTGTGCTTGTTGTGTCATGTATTAGCCATCCTGTGAGTGGGGGTGTTGTTGGTGGTAGGCATCCAGCCCCCATGGGCAGGGGTGGTAGTAGTGACAGGCATCCAGCCCCCATGGGTAGGGGTGGTAGTAGTGGTAGGCATCTGGCACCCCTGGGTAAGGGTGGTAGTAGTGACAGGCATCCAGCCCCCCATGGGTAGAGGTGGTAGTAGTGGTAGGCATCTGGCACCCCCTGGGTAGAGGTGGTAGTAGTGGTAGGCATCTGGCACCCCCTGGGTAGAGGTGGTAGTAGTGGTAGGCATCTGGCACCCCTGGGTAGGGGTGGTAGTAGTGGTAGGCATCTGGCACCCCTGGGTAAGGGTGGTAGTAGTGACAGGCATCCAGCCCCCCAAGGGTAGAGGTGGTAGTAGTGGTAGGCATCTGGCACCCCCTGGGTAGGGGTGGTAGTAGTGGTAGGCATCTGGCACCCCTGGGTAGGGAGGTAGTAGTGGTAGGCATCTGGCACCCCTAGGTAGGGGTGGTAGTAGTGGTAGGCATCTGGCACCCCTGGGTAGAGGTGGTAGTAGTGGTAGGCATCTGGCACCCCCTGGGTAAGGGTGGTAGTAGTGGTAGGCATCTGGCACCCCTGGGTAAGGGTGGTAGTAGTGACAGGCATCCAGCCCCCATGGGTAGAGGTGGTAGTAGTGGTAGGCAACTGGCACGCCCTGGGTAGAGGTGGTAGTAGTGGTAGGCATCCAGCCCCCCAAGGGTAGAGGTGGTAGTAGTGGTAGGCATCTGGCACCCCCTGGGTAGGGGTGGTAGTAGTGGTAGGCATCTGGCAGCCCCTGGGTTAGGGTGGTAGTAGTGGTAGGCATCTGGCACCCCCTGGGTAAGGGTGGTAGTAGTGGTAGGCATCTGGCACCCCCTGGGTAGAGGTGGTAGTAGTGGTAGGCATCTGGCACCCCCTGGGTAGGGGTGGTAGTAGTGGTAGGCATCTGGCACCCCCTGGGTTAGGGTGGTAGTAGTGGTAGGCATCTGGCACCCCTGGGTAAGGGTGGTAGTAGTGGTAGGCATCTGGCACCCCCTGGGTAGAGGTGGTAGTAGTGGTAGGCATCTGGCACCCCCTGGGTAGGGGTGGTAGTAGTGGTAGGCATCTGCCACCCCCTGGGTAAGGGTGGTAGTAGTGGTAGGCATCTGGCACCCCTGGGTAAGGGTGGTAGTAGTGACAGGCATCCAGCCCCCCCATGGGTAGAGGTGGTAGTAGTGGTAGGCATCCGGCACCCCCTGGGTAGGGGTGGTAGTAGTGGTAGGCATCTGGCACCCCCTGGGTAAGGGTGGTAGTAGTGGTAGGCATCCGGCACCCCCTGGGTAAGGGTGGTAGTAGTGACAGGCATCCAGCCCCCCATGGGTAGAGGTGGTAGTAGTGGTAGGCATCTGGCACCCCCTGGGTAGAGGTGGTAGTAGTGGTAGGCATCCAGCCCCCCATGGGTACAGGTGGTAGTAGTGGTAGGCATCTGGCACCCCCTGGTAGGGGTGGTAGTAGTGGTAGGCATCTGGCACCCCCTGGGTTAGGGTGGTAGTAGTGGTAGGCATCTGGCACCCCTGGGTAAGGGTGGTAGTAGTGGTAGGCATCTGGCACCCCTGGGTAGAGGTGGTAGTAGTGGTAGGCATCTGGCACCCCTGGGTAGGGGTGGTAGTAGTGGTAGGCATCTGGCACCCCCTGGGTAAGGGTGGTAGTAGTGGTAGGCATCTGGCACCCCCTGGGTAAGGGTGGTAGTAGTGACAGGCATACAGCCCCCCATGGGTAGAGGTGGTAGTAGTGGTAGGCATCTGGCACCCCCTGGGTAGGGGTGGTAGTAGTGGTAGGCATCTGGCACCCCCTGGGTAAGGGTGGTAGTAGTGACAGGCATCCAGCCCCCATGGGTAGAAGTGGTAGTAGTGGTAGGCATCTGGCACCCCCTGGGTAGGGGTGGTAGTAGTGGTAGGCATCTGGCACCCCTGGGTAAGGGTGGTAGTAGTGGTAGGCATCCGGCACCCCTGGGTAAGGGTGGTAGTAGTGACAGGCATCCAGCCCCCCATGGGTAGAGGTGGTAGTAGTGGTAGGCATCTGGCACCCCTGGGTAGAGGTGGTAGTAGTGGTAGGCATCTGGCACCCCCTGGGTAGAGGTGGTAGTAGTGGTAGGCATCTGGCACCCCTGGGTAGGGGTGGTAGTAGTGGTAGGCATCTGGCACCCCCTGGGTAAGGGTGGTAGTAGTGGTAGGCATCTGGCACCCCTGGGTAGAGGTGGTAGTAGTGGTAGGCATCTGACACCCCCTGGGTAGGGGTGGTAGTAGTGACAGGCATCTGGAACCCCCTGGGTAGGGGTGGTAGTAGTGGTAGGCATCTGACACCCCCTGGGTAGGGGTGGTAGTAGTGACAGGCATCCAGCCCCCCATGGGTAGAGGTGGTAGTAGTGGTAGGCATCTGGCACCCCTGGGTAGGGGTGGTAGTAGTGGTAGGCATTTGGCACCCCCTGGGTAAGGGTGGTAGTAGTGGTAGGCATCTGGCACCCCCTGGGTAAGGGTGGTAGTAGTGACAGGCATCCAGCCCCCCATGGGTAGAGGTAGTAGTAGTGGTAGGCATCTGGCACCCCCTGGGTAGAAGTGGTAGTAGTGGTAGGCATCTGGCACACCCTGGGTAGGGGTGGTAGTAGTGGTAGGCATCTGGCACCCCCTGGGTAGAGGTGGTAGTAGTGGTAGGCATCTGGCACCCCCTGGGTAAGGGTGGTAGTAGTGGTAGGCATCTGGCACCCCCTGGGTAAGGGTGGTAGTAGTGACAGGCATCCAGCCCCCCATGGGTAGAGGTGGTAGTAGTGGTAGGCATCTGGCACCCCTGGGTAGAGGTGTTAGTAGTGGTAGGCATCTGGCACCCCCTGGGTAAGGGTGGTAGTAGTGACAGGCATCCAGCCCCCCATGGGTAGAGGTGGTATTAGTGGTAGGCATCTGGCACCCCCTGGGTAGAGGTGGTAGTAGTGGTAGGCATCTGACACCCGCTGGGTAGGGGTGGTAGTAGTGACAGGCATCCAGCCCCCCATGGGTAGAGGTGGTAGTAGTGGTAGGCATCTGGCACCCCCTGGGTAAGGGTGGTAGTAGTGACAGGCATCCAGCCCCCCACGGGTAGAGGTGGTAGTAGTGGTAGGCATCTGGCACCCCCTGGGTAGGGGTGGTAGTAGTGGTAGGCATCTGGCACCCCCTGGGTAAGGGTGGTAGTAGTGGTAGGCATCTGGCACCCCCTGGGTAAGGGTGGTAGTAGTGACAGGCATCCAGCCCCCCATGGGTAGAGGTGGTAGTAGTGGTAGTCATCTGGCACCCCCTGGGTAGAGGTGGTAGTAGTGGTAGGCATCTGGCACCCCTGGGTAGAGGTGGTAGTAGTGGTAGGCATCTGGCACCCCTGGGTAGGGGTGGTAGTAGTGGTAGGCATCTGGCACCCCCTGGGTAAGGGTGGTAGTAGTGGTAGGCATCTGGCACCCCCTGGGTAGAGGTGGTAGTAGTGGTAGGCATCTGACACCCCCTGGGTAGGGGTGGTAGTAGTGATAGGCATCTGGAACCCCCTGGGTAGGGGTGGTAGTAGTGGTAGGCATCTGACACCCCCTGGGTAGGGGTGGTAGTAGTGACAGGCATCCAGCCCCCCATGGGTAGAGGTGGTAGTAGTGGTAGGCATCTGGCACCCCCTGGGTAGGGGTGGTAGTAGTGGTAGGCATTTGGCACCCCCTGGGTAAGGGTGGTAGTAGTGGTAGGCATCTGGTACCCCCTGGGTAAGGGTGGTAGTAGTGACAGGCATCCAGCCCCCCATGGGTAGAGGTAGTAGTAGTGGTAGGCATCTGGCACCCCCTGGGTAGAAGTGGTAGTAGTGGTAGGCATCTGGCACACCCTGGGTAGGGGTGGTAGTAGTGGTAGGCATCTGGCACCCCTGGGTAGAGGTGGTAGTAGTGGTAGGCATCTGGCACCCCCTGGGTAAGGGTGGTAGTAGTGGTAGGCATCTGGCACCCCCTGGGTAAGGGTGGTAGTAGTGACAGGCATCCAGCCCCCCATGGGTAGGGGTGGTAGTAGTGGTAGGCATCTGGCACCCCCTGGGTAGAGGTGGTAGTAGTGGTAGGCATCTGACACCCCCTGGGTAGGGGTGGTAGTAGTGGTAGGCATCTGGCACCCCTGGGTAAGGGTGGTAGTAGTGACAGGCATCCAGCCCCCATGGGTAGGGGTGGTAGTAGTGGTAGGCATCTGGCACCCCTGGGTAGAGGTGGTAGTAGTGGTAGGCATCTGACACCCCCTGGGTAGGGGTGGTAGTAGTGACAGGCATCCAGCCCCCCATGGGTAGAGGTGGTAGTAGTGGTAGGCATCTGGCACCCCCTGGGTAGGGGTGGTAGTAGTGGTAGGCATCTGGCACCCCCTGGGTAGGGGTGGTAGTAGTGGTAGGCATCTGGCACCCCCTGGGTAGGGGTGGTAGTAGTGGTAGGCATCTGGCACCCCCTGGGTAGAGGTGGTAGTAGTGGTAGGCATCTGGCACCCCCTGGGTAAGGGTGGTAGTAGTGGTAGGCATCTGGCACTCCCTGGGTAAGGCTGGTAGTAGTGACAGGCATCCAGCCCTCCATGGGTAGAGGTGGTAGTAGTGGTAGGCATCTGGCACCCCCTGGGTAGAGGTGGCAGTAGTGGTAGGCATCTGGCACCCCCTGGGTAGAGGTGGTAGTAGTTGTAGGCATCCAGCTCCCCATGGGTAGAGGTGGTAGTAGTGGTAGGCATCTGGCACCCCCTGGGTAGAGGTGGTAGTAGTGGTAGGCATCTGGCACCCCCTGGGTAGAGGTGGTAGTAGTGGTAGGCATCCGGGCCCCTATGTGTATATGTGGCATTGGTGATGGCCATCCCGCCCCTATGGTGCTGCTGTTGCTGGTGTAAGTAATTTCTGCATCCCTCTGTGTGTGTGTGATATGTCGGGTACGTGTAGTTTGTTTTTGTGGTTGGTGTCTGACTTACCTTCTGCGCCGTACGCGTCCGTGCCTGTTTCGGTAGTAGATGTAGAATATTGGTAGGATCGGCACGATGGGATTCATGGTTGGTTCGTCTCGTTCGTCTTTCTCGTTGCTTCGCCTCGTCCTCGTCGCTGGCGTGTTCGTCTCGTAGCAGTGGATCGTGTTGTGGCGCGAATCGGAGCTTATGTGCGCCTCTCCCGGATGCTTTGACGTGCCGTGCGTTGCGACGGGTTCGGCGCGTACAGGAAGCGCATCGTACTTGTCCGGCCGGACGGGGCTGCATTTTGGCTTCCGTGCGACTCGATTCTGCGTTTACCGATCCTGCTCGGTCGGGGAACAGGACCTGTATTGGCTGAGTACGACTGGGTCGGAATCTATGCTGTTGTGCACATCGTACTTGCTCGTTCGGAATAATGTGCGGATCCGTCGGGAAACAGGCATTCGCATGGCTTTTTTCCTGACCGAATGATGTTAGGTGCGCCTCCGACCGAGATCGGAATCGGCCCCATAGTGTATTGCAAAGAAAATCTCGAACTCTACGCCGAAGAACTTCCATCGTCTTCCAAACCCAAAGATATTTGGGAACCATTATGTCAATACCTGTTGTCGCAGGCTCAGAGTGAATCCATAAATGATCGCTAAGTAATACCCCTATGTATACTGTGTTATATCCTAAAGATCCCTATCAGTATGTAAAATCGAGATTAATGTGCAGGAACATTGCTTGATTGTCAATCACAACTGTTAAGATGTTTCTTTTTCCCGCTTGGTTGTACAGCCTTGTATGGCAGCAATGCTGCTTGCTTCGTTTTGAACTCAATAAAAAGATTCAAAAATAAAAATAAATAAATAAAATAAAAAAAGTTATTGTTAGTTCAAGTAACTATAACTGCTGAATTTCTCTGGTTTTGTACAAGTGAAATCTGAGCCAAACTATAACGTCCCTGTAACCTTTGTTTTTTACAGTTAATTTCTAAGGCTTTCTTAATTCTATTTCCTAACTATAGCGACCCTGTAACCTTTGGTTTTTTAAGTGAGTTTCTATCATTTTTTAACTAATAATATTGTTTGCAGAGTTGTGGAGAAAGGAGGCGGGGGCTTCTGACCAGCTCTCAGGAATCCTGCTGTGTCTGACTTACTGGAGGTAACAGGAGGGCTTCTGGGCCCCCAAGAACCACCAGCATCCAAGAGGACTTCATCCCCCAATCAGCAGTGCACCAGGAGGTGCATTGGCAGAGTGGTGGAGAAAGGGAGCATTGCTCTGAAGACCTCTCAGCAATTCCGCTGTGTGGAACTTACTGGAGGTAACAAAGGGCTTGTTGTCCCCAAAGACCCTCTGGAGCCAAGGGGACTTCATTTTCCAGCTAGTAGTGCACAGGGAGGCTTTGTAGAGCGGTGGTGAAAGGGGGTGGGCCTCTGGCGACTTGCGGGCCATTTTCTTATTGTAATTAGCTTAACCTACGATTCACAGGACACATTAGCGACAACAAATGTCGCCTACTTAGACTTGGTGGTATATGAAGAGAACAATAAGTTACAGACTTGGAGGTCGATTATGATGTCGTTCGGAAAGGCACCGAATCGGATTTGGGAATAGAGAATGAATGAGCAACGGCGGATCTGAGTAACCGCACCTCCCTGCTTTATTCCTTTTCTTGTTTAAGAAATTGTAATAGATAGTATGATTGGGTGTGCACATACAGCTCCTGCACCTGCCGTTGTTGGATGCCAGCTGCCAAGCAGAGAGAAAACTGTGAAATTAGTGGAGCGGTGCACTACCAAAGAGTTTTCTTCAATAAATCCAAATGTTCATTTTGTATAGTGGTTTATCAATCCTTTATTTTCAATATCAAAATGTGCAAATTCCAGCCAACGCGTTTCGTTCATGTTGAACTGGCCGGTCCCACTTCCTGGTTAATATAAGCACCATGAGAATGGGCGGGAAAGTAATCGGTGAAAGAACACCGAAGAAAGACTATAAGGGAAGAACGGTGGCCAGCAGAAATGAGGATGAATCCGCTTTTCAAATAGGTTGCTCAAACCTTCCTTATTACAGAAAAAAGAGAGTCAGCACAAGTCATGGTTGAAATAATGTAATTAATAGCCAATATAGGAATAAGGAAGGTTTGAGCAACCTATTTGCTATTTATTTCTTGTGCTGACACTACCTCTCTCCTCTGTTCACATGTCACACACTTGTGCTGACACTTCCCCCAGCCTTATCACCTATTGGAAAAGCGGATTCATCCTCATTTCTGCTGGCCACCGTTCTTCCCTTATAGTCTTTCTTCGGTGTTCTTTCACCGATTACTTTCCCGCCCATTCTCATGGTGCTTATATTAACCAGGAAGTGGGACCGGCCAGTTTAACACTGACTGCCGACCGGACGATAATAACAGGATTGTGTTCCCAGGTATTTAGATCTCTACCTGTTCTTGTAAGAACCTCTTGGCTACTATGACTAGTTTCTGGCTATGGTGCTTGTTTTTCAACCTTACTTTTTATGACTTTCTTCTTTTTAGTTTAATAACTCTGTTATTCTATTTCTTTAACTTATGCCTAAGAATGATTTACAGCGCATTCAGTGTAATGTGATTTTCATATTATTTAATTTGTTACTTAGCTTTCATCTTAGCAGCTTGTTTATACTCAAGGAACTCTTTCACTTTATTTATTTACTGTTCCTTTAAGTTTGTCTTTGGGTTGCAAATAATGCAACCACGTGGATGTGATTTGTACATCACTACAAGCCTAAGCATTTAGTCTCTTTTAGATTGTATTGCCTTTAAATAGGTGATTGCAGCGCGTCACTGTTTTATTTATACCTTTGGTATAATTGGCGCTTCTGCGCATATATTCAGGAGACCGCTTTGTAATGTTTTAATCTTACTACTTCACCAGCTTTTCATGTTTTTGATCATGAAGCTTGCCAAGTGGGTCTGCTCTCCTTCCATAGGTTTATTGTTACATGCCTTTCACTGCCATCCTCTTCTATTGCCCAGCCAGCAAGCCGTCCTTCACTTGGACACAGTTTTTTCTTTTTCTTTTTCTTTAACTATTATGACCTCAATGTCATGCCACTTTTTGGTGCCTGTATATATTCATATTTTTTCTCTGGTACCGGTGCTTATTCCCTATAAATCTTTAGTGTCTACGCACTATGTTGCTCCTTGTTTTTTAATACATTTTCTTTTACTTTCTTAGAGATACAACCATCAGGCACTTATCATGGTAGCCTTTAAAATTTAAATACTTGTGCGTCGACAGCAGGAATTTGAAATATCTCAGATCAAGGGCTCTTCATTGCCTCTGTGTTCCTGCGTCTTCTTCACATCACCATTTGGTAGGTACATGTAGTGCCTTTTCTCTGTTTTATTTTGGTCTTCTTTTTCTCGTATTTGTATGGCTCAAAGGTTTCTCCAATCATGTGCTGTTACTTAGGCCCTGGACTAACTGTTACTTGTTTACTTGGACACTATGAGCTACGCTTAGGGTGAACTGTATAGACCCACTAGTGACAATAGCTCCTGACACCGTTGTTGCTATTAATTAACAACTGATACTGATCTATTTTGATTTACATATCTATTTACAGACCAAATGCTCACTGGACATTACATTACAAAATATGTATAAGATTGTTAATGTCTGCCCTTTTTTATATATATATATATTTATATTTTTATATTTCCATGTTTTTTCCTCCCTCTATTCTTGTCTTCAACCCCTACTCTTCCGCCCCCCATTTTCTTTTTCCCCTTCACCCTATTTTGTCTGTTTTTTCTTCAACTTGAAGTGACATATTGTCGACCATGAATTTCCATTTTTGTTTTGTATTTTTCCCACCCCCCATTAGGTTTCCTTTCTTGTGTTTAGAGTCACCTTCTAATGAAATAACCTTTGCCTTTGTATATAGTTTCTCTCTCGTTTTTAAAGTAAAAGCATATTGTGTGAATACACCATATGTATATATATTTTTATACTTATGTTTTCTTTTATGTATTATAACTTTCAGCCCTGAAGAAGTTCATTTTATGTATGAACGAAACGCGTTGGCTGGAATTTGCACATTTTGATATTGAAAATAAAGGATTGATAAACCACTATACAAAATGAACATTTGGATTTATTGAAGAAAACTCTTTGGTAGTGCACCGCTCCACTATTTTCACCGAATCGGATTTGGGTCTACCGAAATCCGATTCGGAACCCGTCTTTCCAATCGATTCGGAAAGCTTTCCGAACGACTAATTACGATGTTCAGACAGCGTTCGGACTGTTGGAGTCAGTTCTGGATGGTATTCAGAGGCACCAAGTCATTCGGAGCCGACTCGTACAGGTCTACGGACCGCGTTTCCGACCAAGCGATTACAATGTCGGATTTGAACAGCCTTTCCGATTCGGTTGTTCTGACACGGATCAGCTGTTGGAATCTGACTTTGGGGGCCCACAGCAGGCCGCCCTTCACCCGGAGCCTTCCGAATGGGTCCCGTGGGGGTACCCAACGGACCCCCCTTTCAGACCACGCACAGTGTGGCAGGCACCAAGGGGTGCCCGCCACAGGGTGCACGATTTTCCCCACCCACCCCTTTCTTCATTGGGACCCTGTTTATTCGGTCGGAACACAGGCTGCCATTGAAGTCAATGGGAGTCCGACCGAATGGTATCCAGAACCATCATAATCACTCGGTCGGACTTCCCATGTCTGATTCGGTCAGAAACCATTCCGAGACCGATTCGGTAGGAATGCATTCCGAACGACATCGTAATCGACCCCTAAGTTATATTGTAAACCCAAACCTGGGAATTCTGTATTACATGCCCACAGCCCCCTCCCAAGAAGTTTGATAAGAACATTCCATATGGAGAGCTCTTGCGTATCAAACACAATTGTTCTACCAAAGTAGAGTATGAAAAGGCCAAAAGATCAGCTTTGGAAAGGTTTAAAAACAGAGGATGCAACATACACACAAGGGGTCCTTAAAGAAGCAGTTAGAAAGACAGATACAAAGACAACAATTGCTTATTGCAAAGAACCAACACAAGTGGGATAAAGGGAAACAGGATGGGCAGCCAGTGAGAATGATCTTAGAATTCTCTGCAAGCTCCTTCAATGTGTTTCAGATATTCCAAAGGAATTGGCATATTTTAAAAACTGACAACATAATTGGAACACAGATTACCTACAGCAAAGATTCCTCATTAAAGGATCACCTAGTGCATAGTCATTTTAGGATGGGACCAATGGGGAAGGATCTGGTAGTGGGTTTCTTCTCATGCCTTAAATGTAAGCCCTGTGAGTATAAAAGCAAAGTCTGAGATTTTGAAGTTCCTGGGCAGAAAAGGCATAGAAAAGTCCTAAAGTTGCTTAATTGCAACTCAGAATTTGCCATCTATTGCCTGATATGCCCCTGTGGGAAGTATTATATAGCGAGCATGTGGCACCCTCCCAAAAAGAGAGTGCTTGAGCACATGCAGGCTATCACCAACAGGGATCAGTCGGAACATGACAGTAACTGGGACCTCCTAAAATTCTTCTGTTCTTCTGGATCAGAAGGATGACAGTGGAAGATAGAGTTAAGAAACTTCGAGTTCTGGAATCAAGATACATAAGAGAATTACAAACAAAGGCCCCGGGTGGACTTAATAACGATGAAGAGCTGTGGGTACATGTGGGCTTAAGGGATCTGAGACACATTTTTTCTGTAGTTGGATACTGATTTAATCTGCACAGGGCTTCCTGTACACTCAGGGCAGAAATCAAACTTTATAAGATTAGGTGCCCATAAGCTGTGAAGACTAATAGTTGAATTATGAAACAATTTTTCCTAGAGAGGTTTTCGGCAATAGAGTGATGGGCCTGCTGAGGTAGAATCTGCACGGAGGTATAGGCAATCCATGCCAGGGCTAGATGACAACCACCACAATACCCAGATGTGTCAGACAGGCATGAAAGTAGGAAACACATCAAAATAACAAGAATAGGGAGTGGCATGTACTATCAAAGTCTGCCATAAGGTAGAATATGATTTCTGATGCGTCTATCTAGAGAGGTAAATGAATAATGCTTGTTGATTGATTTTAATTGTGCATATTTATCTTTTATTGGTTGCACCAGGGATCTGTTCCAGCTATAGATAATGACGGCCGGTGGTCATCAATTGAGATATATTTGTCCCTTAATTGAAAAAGTGAAATTTGTAATCGTTTAATTGGACAGTGATACTTTGTCACATTTGTAATGATGGAGTGAAGATTATTGGTTATAATGAATTACATTCCTGTGTTTATTGCAGGTATTCACATGCTGGATAAGCCCCTTCAGGGAAAATTAGTTACAAGTAATATAACTGATGTTGAGTTGAGTTATCTGCTTTCCTTGAAAAACATTTATATGTATAAATAAATATAAGACGGAATTACACCAAATTTGTCAGAAATGTAGATGTGGTTACGCAGATCACGCTTTTTATGATTTGGTGTAAATATGTTCAGTAGTTTTAGAGCTATTAAAGGGCAGAAAAATTCAGATATTAGGGCCTCGGATTCTTGGAGAGAATTTGCAGATTCAGGCTGAAATCTGATTGGCTGCCAACACTTCAACCAGGAAGTGTTGGCAGCCATCTTGGGACTCAACTTGAAGCAGAGTCCCATTAAAAAAGATTTAAAAAAAGAAAAGGGGCCAGGGTAGGAACACCCTGAGCCCCTGGCCGTGGTGCAGGGGGCTCCCAGAAAAAATCTTGGAAAAATCAGCAGACCAATCCATGAAATTTTCAGAGATTAAAAAAAAAAAACGGTCTCCCGCACTTTGACTTTCTTTGTCCCCTGGGGGGGCCAGGTCCTGGTGGCATTGGGGGCTGAAAAAGGAGGGGGGCGCATCGGGCCTGCCATCTCTTTTGCGCTTTAATGCAAATAAGTGTGGGGGCTGCGCAGACCCCCTGCAGCCCCGGGGACCGCCACCTCCCTGGGGCTTTAATTTAATACAGTGCGGGGAGCCGCACAGACCCCCTGCAGCCCCGGGGACTGCCACCACCCCGGAGCTTTGAATTAATACATTGCGGGACGTGTGGACCACCTGCAGCCTCGGGGACCACCACCTTTACGGGGCTAAAGTAAACATAGGAGGCGGGCCACGCAGCCCCGCTCCTGGAGCCATACATGGCCCTAGGGATAGCCACACCCCAGAGCTGGCTCCTGCAATGTCCCGGGGTACCCACCCCGGGACATTGCAATTTGCTGTGGCTTGGTGGGAGCTTCCACCAAGCCACAGCAAACGCTCAGCTTTCAGGAAGTGAGAGATGACTAATGCTCTTGCTTGCTGAAAACAGAGCATTTGTCTGTTTCCCTGCCCGCTGTCAAGTGAGCAGGGAAACAGACAAATTGCTTTGAGATCAAGGGAGCTGCATGATTAGCAGCTCCCTGGGTCTCAAAGAAATGCCAGCTAGCGCAGTAGGCAGGGAGCCAGTAGGGACCGCAGGGGCCTTGAAGCTCCCCCTCAGTCCCCAACAGAGAGGCCAGGCCCAGAGGGATGGGGTCCCTGTGGTCGAAATCGGTCAGGGGGCCACTTGCCCCCTCTTTAAAGTTTGAATATATTTATATATTTTTTTAAAAGGCTGGGCCCCGGGGATGGGGTCCCTGGGGACTAAATCAGCCCGGGGAGGGGGTCGCCTTTTTAAAAATAAAATATATAAATAAAGCCACGCCCTGGGGAATTGGGTCCCTGGGACAGAAATCATCCCGGGGTTCAAACAGCCCTGGAAAGGGGGGGACACACAGCCCCCCTCCCCAATACATACACTTTTTTTAAACCAGACCGGCAGGTCAATGGAGGCCCTCCCCACTTTCTCCACCACTCTGCAAATGCGCCTCCTTGCGCACTACTGGTTGGGGGATGAAGTCCCCTTGGCTGGTGAGGCTCCTTAGGGGACAACAAGCCCTCCTGTTACCTCCAGTAAGCTCCACACAGTGGGATTGCTGAGAGGTCTTGGAAGGCCACGCTCCCTTTCTCCACCACTCTGCAAATGCACCTGCTGGCGCACTACTGGTTGGGGTATGAAGTCCCCTTGGCTGCTGAAGGTCCTTGGGGGCAAACACCCCTTCCTGTTACCTCCAGTACATTCCACACAGTGAGATTGCTAAGAGGTCTTCAGAGGCCAACCCCCTTTCTCTACTACTCTGCAAACGCACCTCCTGGTACACTACTGGTTGTGGGATAAACCAGCAGAATCTGCATTTGGATTGGGCTGAATCATTTGAAGTGGTAATTTTGAGACTGCCTTAATAAATTTACACTGAGCTGAAAATAGAAGGAAAACATCATTGGCATTTACAAAAGAGTTCTACAAATCCCACAATGCTTTCAAAG
Organism: Calotriton arnoldi; assembly: GCA_963921515.1. Lineage (NCBI taxonomy): Eukaryota > Metazoa > Chordata > Amphibia > Caudata > Salamandridae > Calotriton > Calotriton arnoldi. The sequence continues at coordinate 64,065 of CAWUFW010023055.1, read as the reverse complement.
GTATTTAAGGCATGGCAATTGAAATCGCCATTGAATAACCACTTGAGAAATACAATGTGTCGAAACGAGCCGTGGTGCCTTGCCTGGCCAAATGCTGTTTTAATAAATGCAGATTGTGAATGGAGCCTCTGGGAGTGCAGCGTCTCCATTTGAGAAATCAACATTTCAGGGGGTCATGGTCTTTCACCCACGACGCTGCAATGGCAGTCAGTGCGCGCCACTTGTAGACCCTTTTGTTTTATATATATATATAATATATATGTACATGTATATATGCTTTTTATAGCAGTACAAAAAAATTAATATCATGTAAAATATTTTTTAATAATAGTGTTATATTATATATATGTAGAAATGAACATACGCACACATATTTATTTGCCTGTATGTTTATATAAGTATATATTTATGTATTAAATGTCACTTCATTTAGTTTACATTATGTTACAGTTATATATGGAAATATTTAAGATTTACTATTTTAAACTATATATATATATTAAAAAACAATATTTCTGTACGTTTTAATGCTATTAGTGTGAAATTATATATTTTTTTCAATATTTTTGTACTTACCATTCTAAGTATAGGGAAACAATATTTTCGTAATCGATACTTTTGACACAGCTTTCCTGTATCACAATATTGTTGTGTTCGATATTATATCAGTGATCCCTTCCTTGATTATCTAACCTGGGGCAATTTAGGGCTGGTTGTAAAATGCCACCAGTTTCGAACCTCATAACCAGCAGGGACGTTGATTCAGAAAAAGGCCTGTTGTAGCAGAAGTGACATCACTCACTCTATGACGTTATTGGCATCACATGAAGTGACATCATAGGAAACTAAATCTTTCTAGGAACTGATGTCACATGATTTCACTTGGCCCTAACCCTGATTTCCTCACATTAAGGGACTCATTACGATGTAGTCGGACCGGCTTTTGTGGTGCTGTCAGAATCAGTCTGTCCGACTGCTGGATTATGATGTATGCATTGAGTACTTCGACCGACCCCTGACAGACCACCGACTCCGACAGCCTTTCTCTGACCACTGAGATGGCGGTCGGAGAAAAGCAGCAGCCAAAGAGCTGTATAGGGAGTTTTGACCACTGTCTGGATTACAATGTGCATTTCTGATGAGCCGGCCGTGGCGGTCCAACTGGCTGCCTCAACTGATCAGAAACAAAGGGTTTGGGGTGCATACTCACCCAAATCAGCTTCTCCCCTACAGTCTCCAGCATAGATCCCTTTCTTCAGGTCCCCCCTACACCGCAGCAGCTGAACCCCAAAGACTAAGACCCTGTGGGTGTGGGGAATGCAGGTCAGTATGTTGGTGGCATGTATCGCCATTGACTGAACTATGCACAGATCGCTATACTCCAGCAATGGGGTACATGCAACTCAAAAACAACACAATGTAGAGGGGGGGACCGGGAGCTAATTGGAAAGGAGAGGTCCAGTACCTATGCTCCCAAAGAATCACGTGGTGATCACTAGGAGGTAACTGTTCCTAACAGAGATAAACAAAAGGCAGCTGATTTGGGTTGCTGAGAGAAAAAATCAAAAGTGTTGTCTCAATTGTGGTGAGGGTTGGGCATCGATGAAGGTGAGAGAATTTCTCCTTTCAGAAAAAGTGCCCTCACACACCCATGTGGGTGTCTTGCTTCATCATCGGGCGTGTGCTCCTCGTGGGGGTGGCGCTGCTGTCCCCCATGGGCCCCGCGAGAGAGCTCTTTGTCGGAGATCTTTTAGGAGAGACACCGCAGTTGGGCATGTGGGTGTGTGGGTCTAAAAAACTGTGTGGGTGAATTAAAATTACCCCTGCGGTACCCAAAAACAGAATTTTATTCAGGGGTCCGGGTGGTAAGATTAAAAAAAATAAGGGATAAGGAGACCCTCTTTTAAACAAATATAGTAGAGGAGTGAGTATTATCTTGCTGCTCTCTTATCCGTGAGTGTGAATTAAAGTGAGGTTCAGGTCGACATGTTTCGCACTCAGATGTGGTCCCTAATGGATCCCAATGCGCTTCTTCAGGACCGTGATGTGCAATGAGAAAAAAAAAAAATAGGGATCAGAGAAGACGACACTCTGTATCCCTATGGTACCTAAAGATTAGGTGTGTGGGCGTCTATGCGCCTATCGGAACGTCTGATTGGCATTCCTGATTCCAACCTGGTTAGAAGACAAAAGAGACAAACGAATAGTAATATTGTGAACAGGCTCTTTCACTTGATATGGAATGCTATGAACATTTCGCATTCCCATTAACGAATATCTGTTTGGAGGCATACTTAGTCAGACGTGGCCCTTATAACATTGGTCAACACAATAGTGCGTGGCAGATTAGCTGCACTCGTGTGGCCCGTGACGAGTCAAGTATCACAGGCGGTGTGGCACCTCGAGCTGGGAAACAGACGCCGGAGGTGACTGGTATTACGCATGCAATACAGTTTCTGTAGACCCCATGGAATTCATGGGATGTCTTTGGCGTGTATTTAGTTAAGGCATCTCGGCCAAGGTGAATGTGGCAGCCCGATACCTTAAGTGACTAAAAATCGTGCTCTCCCGGATGTCGAGCGAGTGCACAGGTACGAGAAAACAGATGGTGAGAAAGTCACAATGCAATATATAATATACCGATACGACAATCGGTTATTTCGTACCCCTCAATTAGTAAAGGTTGGCCTCCTCGGCATAACCGTGCGGTCGTGAAGAGGATAACTGCAGATAAATGTTCAAAATCAACTTGGAATGTAACGGGAGGCGCTGGTAAATACCTGTGTCCGTGAGCGAGGTAGCTAGAAAATACTCACTTAACTCCTCCGTGGTAGCAGCCCATTACCTGCCCCTCCGCTGGTTTGCTGGTAACTGTGAACCCGGCAGCCTGCCGTAGATGTACCCTTGTTCCACCGTAAAGCAGAAGTGACGTATAGGTGGGGGCGCTCCACGTGACAGTAATCACGGGGGCGTTGGTATGGTAACCTAGGAGAGCATAGAGTGGCGGCCATATTGAAAGGGTATTGGAGTAGTGCAAAGTTGCCGGCCAAATCGTTATGTTGGGGAAGCCAAAAAGTGGCGGATAGAGGCCATATAGCAATTATGCGTTGTTCGGTATGGTGACTCCTATAAGTATGGCTAAAAATCCATCTAGAGCCGCAGTGACGTGGGGGAGGAGGGAGCTCTTCGTGACAATAGTCACGGGGGCGTGGATATGGCAACCTGTGTGTGCCCAGATTGGTGACCATATTTGAAGAGTGACGACACAGGGCCAAACCGTTATATTGGAAAGGCCAAGTATGTTTTGTGATGGCAATATCGCAATTCAAGTTGTATTGTATGGCGATAGGTAGGGGAACTACTATAGGTGTTGCTAAGGACCAAGTAGTTCATTATGATCGCCAAAAGAGCGATGAGTCTCGTGTGTGAAGTCCTAAGATGTAATAGAGGCTCATTCGGGTAAGTTGCGACGGCTATGATTATGTCTTGTGAACCATGAGGGTCGGTTTCTATGTCCGTTGTCCCAATGCGGTATAGGTCATGCTGGGGGGGGGTTGTATCCGCACAACAAATCACCAAATGTGTATGCATGTCAATGTCCATTATTGCTCCTAGTGGCGTGTACCTATTAGAAACCCTAAGGTCACTTAGTTGTTGTGCCCCATGATACCTTGTCATACTCATAGTTTGAGGTTGGTGGTCCAGAAGAGACACCTAGTGTGAATGTAGGGCTGTTGTGTACCTAGTCACTACTTGTACACAGAAGTAGCGGGATCCCCAGTAGGTCTAATGTGGTGTCGCTAGGTCATCAGTTCTAGGTCATGAGTTCTGCCCAGGGTATCTCATCATTGAGGCCTCTTAAGTTACTCTTCAGTCGGAACACCCAACGTTGTTCCTGTCTGAACAGTGTACTGGTTGTGCAGTTGGGGTTAGATTCAATTATAGTCCATTTTAGACTGTCAGGGGTGTGGTTCATTTCAAGGAAGTGACTCAATAATTTTGTGTTCATTTTCTTACAGCGTATGGTACTTCTATGCTCCCCAATTCGACTTTTGACGGGTCTCGTTGTCATACCTACATATCGTTGGTCACAAGGACACGTTATTAGGTATATGCAATTCTTAGTATTGCAGTTCGTGTGTCTTCTCTGATACCATGGTCTGGCCAGACCTAGATTTATGTGTTTGGTTGCTCCCGTGAGGGGACATACGGAGCAAGATCCGCAAGGGTGGTGGCCCTCTACCGGGGGGAGTGCCCATAAGGTAGGTTGTCTTGTGATTGTGGAGTTTGGACGTGTATGGACCAGAAAGTCCTTCAAATTTTGGGTACGTTTGAATGCAAAAAGGGGAACTGGCCCTGGAGTGAAACAACCCGTCTCTAAGATCCCCCAATGTCTCTTAATTACTTTCTGGATCTTATTAGAGTTGGGTGTAAAGGTGGTCACGCATGTGAGAGCCTCAGAACTCGTTTTTTTTCTACTCTCCAAAAGGGCTTCTCTGTGATTGTTTTTTGCCCGCTTTTGTGCCTGTCGTATCACTCTCCTGGGGTAATGTCGTTCCGTCAGATTGTCTGACAGGATCTTTGCTTGTTTGTCAAACTCTGTCAAGGTGTTACAATTGCGGCAGAGGCATAGGAACTGCCCTACTGGGAGGTTATCCCTTAAAGCTTTGGGATGATGACTATCGTACATCAAGAAGCTGTTCCTGTCTGTGGGCTTTTTGTAGTTTGTCGTGAATAAAGCCCCCTCATGTAGGGAGATCAGGAGATCAAGGAAGGGGATGCTTTCTCTAGACCTAGTACCCGAAAATTTCAGGTATGGGTCTAAGGTATTGACTAATTCACAAAAAGCTGCACATTGCTCTTCCTCTCCCCTCCAAAAGAGGAGAATATCATCAATATAGCATCGCCATATCAATATGTTCTCCCGGCAGGGATTGTTCTCGCCTAAGATGTACTTATCTTCAAAAGTAGCCATATATAAACAGGCTAAACTCGGAGCAAAGGTTCTTCCCATGCTCGTCCCTTGGATTTAGTGGTAGAGCTGTGTTTGGAAGGTGAAAGAGTTCTCCTTTAAGGCTAGGGAAGCACATTCCAGGATGAATGTAACCGGGGTCTCGTAGGGCCAGGGGTAGATATTCTGTAGGATGGTGTCTAGGACCTCTAAAGTTGCATCCTGGGGGATATTGGTGTAAAGGGCTTCCACATCCAGGGTCACCAGGAGGTCGATAGTCTCAGGTTCAGGGAAATTTTCAATCAAATTAAGGACTTCAGTCGTGTCTCTGAGGTAGGTCGGTGTTTTCATGACTATAGGGCGGAGATAGAAGTCACAAAATTTGCTCAGTGGTTCGAGCAATGAATCGATCCCAGATACGATGGGTTGTCCTGGTGGGGGGGTGATCCCCTTGTGTATTTTTGGTAGTGTATAAAAGTAGGGGGCCCGTGGTTGATCATTGATGAGAAAGGCTGCTTCTTGCAATGAGATCCACCCTTTAGTTTCTGCCTCGGTGACTAGGCTCTTGATCTTGGTGGTAAGGCATGCTGTAGGGTCTTCCTCTATGGGTCGGTAATATTTGGTGTCGGTCAGTTGAAGGCGTCATTCCGCATCATATGTGCCGATTCGACCAAGAAAAGGTGTATCCCTATACAAAAGAAGACTACGTCTTCCAGAACAATGATACTTCATCAGATGACAGCAGCTGCAATCGCTGAAGAAGATCAGGCTCTATGAGTTGCGATTCCAGCCATGAGGGGAGAAGCTACACGCCATACTCCAGAGGGGTACAGAATCACCAACCGCCACCTCTGTTCCAGAACTTCCCACCCCATCCATACCAACCTCAACTATTCCCTGGACAGTGGATTGGACCCCAACCCATGTGGAATGCTCCACTAGGACATCTTCTTCAGGCACAACAATACCAACAATTCCCGAACCCCCCTTTTTTCAACAGAGGGAGGGGCAGAGGAAGAGGCAGAAGAAGAGGAGGACCCAAGAATGTGCACTCGCAGGAGCCAGAACAGGTGACACTACGGAGCAAGACCTCAGGACAGAAACACTAGTGGTCAACTTGTCCTCCAGCTCTCTTGCCGAGGGCGAAGCCAGGCTCTTGGAGAAGGGCTTGGGGTTCGTCCCGACACCCTGTGAGGACTCGTTCAGACTACACCAAGCACTACACCAGTTCTTTCGGAAGGTGAGACTCAGAGCTTTCTTCCAAGACAAACCAGAGACCCCCAACCACGGGCACCGGTCTCAAGAAGAAGTCAAGGTTTACACCAACTGCGGCCATGACACCCAACGAAGTCCTCACCTTCGAACAAGCCATCTTGAAGGATGTCGCAGGCCTCACCAGCAGGCGCCCTTTCAACAATATGTCCAATGATGAGAGGACCCTTCTAAAGGCCCTTACCGAAGACACCACAGTCATCATGAAACCAGCCGATCAAGGCGGTGCCATAGTGATCCAGTATGTGGGCACATATGATGCGGAATGTCGCCGTCAACTGAACGACACCAAATATTACCGACCCATAGAGGAAGACCCTACCGCACGCCTTACCACCAAGATCAAGAGCCTAGTCACCGAGGCAGAAACTGAAGGGTGGATCTCATCGCAAGAAGCAGCCTTTCTCATCAATGATCAACCACGGACCCCCTACTTTTATACACTACCGAAAATTCACAAGGGGATCACCCCCCCACCAGGACGACCCATCGTATCTGGGATCGATTCATTGCTCGAACCACTGAGCAAATTTTGTGACTTCTATCTCTGCCCTATAGTCATGAAAACACCGACCTACTCAGAGACACGACTGAAGCCCTTAATTTGATTGAAAATTTCCCTGAACCCAAGACTATCGACCTCCTGGTGACCCTGGATGTGGAAGCCCTTTACACCAATATCCCCCAGGATGCCACTTTAAAGGTCCTAGACACCATCCTACAGAATATCGACCCCTGGCCCTTCGAGACCCCGGTTACATTCATCCTGGAATGTGCTTCCCTAGCCTTAAAGGAGAACTTTTTCGCCTTCCAAACACAGCTCCACCATCAAATCCAAGGGACGAGCATGGGAAGCACCTTTGCTCCGAGTTTAGCCTTTTTATATATGGCTACTTTTGAAGATAAGTACATATTAGGTTAGAACAATCACTACCGGGAGAACATGTTGATATGGCGAAGCCATATTGATGATATTCTCCTCTTTTAGAGGGGAGAGGAAGAACAATGTGCATCTTTTTGTGAATGGGTCAATACCTTAGACCCATACCTGAAATTTTCGGGAACTAGGTCTAGAGAAAGCATCCCCTTCCTTGATCTCCTGATCTCCCTACATGAGGGGGCTTTATTCACGAAAAACTACAAAAATCCCACAGACAGGAACAGCCTGCTGATGTACGATAGTCATCATCCTAAAGCTTTAAGGGATAACCTCCCAGTAGGACAGTTCCTACGCCTCCGCCGCAATTGTAACACCTTGACAGAGTTTGACAAACAAGCAAAGATCCTGTCAGACAATCTGACGGAACGACATTACCCCAGGAGAGTGATACGACAGGCACAAAATGTGGGCAAAAAACAATGACAGAGAAGCCCTTTTGGAGAGTAGAGAAAAACTAGTTCTGAGGCTCTCACATGCGTGACCACCTTTACACCCAACTCTAATAAGATCCAGAAAGTAATTAAGAGACATTGGGGGATCTTAGAGATGGGTTGTTTCACTCCAGGGCCAGTTCCCCTTTTTGCATTCAAACGTAATCAAAATTTGAAGGACATTCTGGTCCATACACGTCCAAACTCCACAATCACAAGACAACCTACCCATTGGGCACTCCCCCCGGTAGAGGGCCACCACCCTTGCGGATCTTGCTCCGTATGTCCCCTCACGGGAGCAACCAAACACATAGATCTAGGTCTGGCCTGACCATGGTATCAGAAAAGACACACGAACTGCAATACTAAGAATTGCATATACCTAATAACGTGTCCTTGTGACCAACGATATGTAGGTATGACAACGAGACCCGTCAAAATTTGAATTGGGGAGAATTGAAGTACCATGCGCTGTAAGAAAATGAACACAAAATTATTGAGTCACTTCCTTGAAATGAACCACACCCCTGACACACTAAAATGGACTATAATTGAATCTAACCCCAACTGGACAACCAGAACACTGTTCAGACAGGAACAACGTTGGGTGTTCCGACTGAAGAGTAACTTAAGAGGCCTCAATGATGAGATACCCTGGGCAGAACTCATGACCTAGAACTGATGACCTAGCGACACCATATTAGACCTACTGGGGATCCCGCTACTTCTGTGTACAAGTAGTGACTAGGTACACAACAGCCCTACATTCACACTAGGTGTCTCTTCTGGACCACCAACCACAAACTACGAGTATGACAAGGTATCATGGGGCACAACAACTAAGTGACTTTAGGGTTTCTAATAGGTACACACCACTAGGAGCAATAATGGACATTGACATGCATACACATTTGGTGATTTGTTGTGCGGATACACACCCCCCAGCATGACCTATACCGCATTGGGACAACGGACATAGACACCGACCCTCATGGTTCACAAGACATAATCATAGCCGTCGCAACTCACCCGAATGAGCCTCTATTACATCTTAGTACTTCACACACGGGACTCATCGCTCTTTTGGCGATCACAATGAACTACTTGGTCCTTAGCCACACCTATAGTAGTTCCCCTACCTACCGCCATACAATACAACTTGAATTGCGATATTGCCATCACAAAACATACTTGGCCTTTCCAATATAACGGTTTGGCCCTGTGTCATCACTCTTCCAATATGGTCACCACTCTGGGCACACACAGGTTGCCATAACCACGCCCCCGTGACTATTGTCACGAAGAGCTCCCTCCTCCCCCACGTCACTGCGGCTCTAGATGGTTTTTTAGCCATACTTATAAGAGTCAGCATACCGAACAACGCATAATTGCGATATGGCCACTACCCGCCACTTTTTGGCTTCCCCAACATAACTATTTGGCCGGCAGCTTTGCACTACTCCAATACCCTTTCAATGTGGCCGCCACTCTAGGCTCTCATAGGTTACCATACCAACGCCCCCGTGATTACTGTCACGTGGAGCGCCCCTGCCTACACGTCACTTCCGCTTTACGGTGGAACAAGGGTACATCTACGGCAGGCTGCCGGGTTCACAGTTACCGGCAAACCAGCGGAGGGGCAGGTAATGGGCTGCTACCATGGAGGAGTTAAGTGAGTATTTTCTAGCTACCTCGCTCACGGACACAGGTATTTACCAGCGCCTCCCGTTACATTCCAAGTTGATTTTGAACGTTTATCTGCAGGTTATCCTCTTCACAACCGCACGGTTTTGCCGAGGAGGCCAACCTTTACTAATTGAGGGGTACAAAAGAACCGATTGTCGTATGGGTACATTATATATTGCATTGTGCCTTTCTCACCGTCTTTGTTATCGTACCTCTGCACTCGCTCGACATCCTGGAGAGCACGGTTTTTAGTCACTTAAGGTATCGGGCTGCCACATTCACCTTGGCAGAGATGCCTTAACCAAATACACGCCAAAGACATCCCATGAATTCCATGGGGTCCACAGAAACTGTATTGCATACGTAATACCAGTCACCCATGGCGTCTGTTTCCCAGCTCGAGGTGCCACACCTCCTGTGATACTTGACTCGTCACGGGCCACACGATTGCAGCTAATCGGCCACGCACTATTGTGTTGAACAATGTTATAAGGGGCACGTCTGACGAAGCATGCCTCCACACAGATATTCGTTAATGGGAATGCGAAATGTTCATAGCATTCCATATCAAGTGAAAGAGCCTGTTCACAATATTACTATTCGTTTGTCTCTTTTGTCTTCTAATCAGGTTGGAATCAGGAACGCCAATCAGACGTTCCGATAGGCGCTTAGACGCCCACACACCTATTCTTTAGGTACCATAGGGATACAGAGTGTCGTCTTCTCTGATCCCTATTTTTATTTTTATTTTTTCTCATTGCACATCATGGTCCTGAAGAAGCGCATTGGGATCCATTAGGGACCAAGCCTGAGCGCGAAACATGTCGACCTGAACCTCACTTTAATTCACACTCACGGATAAGAGAGCAGCAAGATAATACTCACTCCTCTACTATATTTGTTTAAAAGAGGGTCTCCTTATCCCTCGTTTTTTAGTCTTACCACCCAGACCCCTGAATAAAATTCCGTTTTTGGGTACCGCGGGGGTAATTTTAATTCACCCACACAGTTTTTTAGACCCACACACCCACATGCACAACTGCGACGTCTCTCCTAAAAGATCTCCGACAAAGAGCCCTCTCGCGGGGCCCGTGGGGGACAGCAGCGCCACCCCCACGAGGAGCACACGCCCGATAATGAAGCAAGACACCCACATGGGTGTGTGAGGGCACTTTTTGTGTGTGAGGGCACTTTTTCTGAAAGGAGAAATTCCCCCACCTTCATCGATGTCCAACCCTCACCACAATTGAGACACTTTTGATTTTTTCTCTCAGCAACCCAAATAGGCTGCCTTTTGTTTATCTCTATTAGGAACAGTTACCTCCTAGTGATCACTACATGCAACTCAAGGCATATCCCCACATGTCATGCATGTATGCACATATTACATGTTTCCTGTGAGTTTGTACGCAACTTGCAGCACCATATTCGGTGTTATGTGCACCGCCATAGATGAGACTGCCGCAGTAGCAATGTTGTATTGTTTTATGGCGGGGGAGCTTTCCCAGCCTCGGCGGTCAGAATCGGAACGCGGCCTCAGCGGTTGGTCCGAACGGCATTGTAATGAGGCCCTAAGTGCTATTATAACTGCATGACTAACATAACAATACAAATGTCCTGTTTATGATAGAACCTATATTAGGGTGCTGATGTGATCTTTGAAAGTGGTGGAAAGTAATATTTGGCTAAATTGTAACTAATGAGCAAAGCAAGTGAGCCACACATCTAGAGAGTTTTGAGGTGGCGGGGGTTCTTCCACAGATCATTTTGAATAAAATGGTGGGGTAATACATTTTAAAGCACAATTTTCACATAAATTTGCGAAAAAAAGCCATAGGCTCTGAAAGGGAATGCAACAAATTTTCAATAAATCCAGGAGTTGACATCATTTTTTTTTAAATGTGCTAGAGGTGCCAATGTACCACAAGAATTACCTCCATTGTGCCAGGGCCAGCATTCTATTAAGGGTGACCCTCATATGCCAGGTTGCCCCTTATGCAAACTACATACAATATGCCAGTGCCAGATTTTTGCAATTAATGATGTCTATATACCCTGTGTGAACCTTATGTCAAAAACATTAAGTATGCAAGGGCGAACGTTTTGCCTTGATTATTCCCTCCTATATGTCATGGTTATCCTCTAAGAATTACCTCAAATGTGCTACCAACATTTTGCCATGGGAATCCCATACCAACAGTTTCCTTAAGTATGCCAGCACCAGCAGTTTTCCATGTGCACCCCATATGCCAAGAATGAACTTTTGAATGCCAATACCAGAATTTTTCACAGGTGCCATTTATGCCAAGAATGAACTATGGATTAACCATGCCTGTATTTTGTTATAGGGGATTATCATGATAAGAAATGTCTCCTGTATGACAAACAAGTATTTTGCCATAGGTGTCGTTATTAGCCGAGAATTGCCTTCAGTATGCCAAGGCCACTGCAGACTCACATGCATACCACAACATTCTTATCCACACTCACATTCACCCATCCCCACTCATTCTAACTCATTCACAATCATTCATTCATGATCACTTGCACTCATTCAGTCTCACTAACTCTCTTGAACCTACTCTTACTCATTCTCACTCATTCACACTCACTCTCAGTCATACCTACTCTCACACATTCATATATTCTCACTCACACTCACTTGCAATCAATCTTACTCTCACTCCTTCAGTCTCACACTCACTAATTCTCACTCACTCCAGTTCATTAATTCTCACTTCATTCATACTCTCACATTCACTCTTACTATCACTCACTGATACTTTCACTCACTTGCAACCACTCCTACATATCCTCACTCACACTTACACTCACTCATTGTCACTCAGTCCCTTTCACTCAGACTCATTCTTATTCATTCTAACTCACTCCTTCAATTGTAGTCACTCTTGCTCTCACTCACTCTGACTAAAGCATGCTCCCTACTGACATTCAAACTCAATCTCACTCACTACCTGTCCCTTACACTCATTCACTTTCACTGACACATACATGCTCACAAGTATGCACGCTTGCCCTCTCACACAAACAGACTCCCACCTGCAAGCACACAAACATCATACATTTAAAAGCATGTTTTGCCTACCTCAGTTGTCACAGAACATCTGGTTCCAGCTCCTGCAGCTACTGTCATTCATTATTGTAATAAATATTAGGCACAAAGCAGGGAGAGCGGAGCCTTAATGATGTAAGAGTGAGCCCTGTGTTCTTGGAACTGATTTTGCCACCTCTGAGGCTAGGGGTCGGAAAGTCAGTGCCAGAGGTAACAAGAGGCAATCTAGGAGTTGTAGATGTGACCCATGGCAACCTCTAACTGACATCCATGGTGAGGAGCACATTTTTCATTGTTATCGTTTATTCCAGTCATGTTTCTTTCCCTGATTATCGCTCTTTCCAGGATACTTAACTTTAATCCCACATGCTCATGTTCAATGCTTGTAATCCAAGGAATCACTTAATCCCAAAAAACGAATATAGAGGAGCAGCCGCGGCCCGTGCAGGTAAGCGTGGTGGGGCCGGGTGGGGGGTATTTCGACAGACGATGACGAGGGAAAATTAATTATTTATTTGATTTTCCCTCACCATCAACCCTCGAAATCCCCCCCCACCCCGCCCGGCCCCACCGCGCTTATCTGCCCGGGCCGCGGCTGTACAGGAGTGACTCAGCCATGGACAACAAAGCTGTCTCATGTTTTCTCTACATTTAATAATAATAAAGCTGAATTATCTGCCTTATCAGAAATACAATTTGCAGTGCAGATTGTAAGATAGCTCTGCATGGCTAGTCTGCCACGTACATTTGCTTGCTATTTATAAATCCACTCCAAACATACAATACATTCATACTGGTCAGCTTTCTTTCATGAAATCTATGCTTTAACCTCCATTTTACATGATGAAATAATATCACTTATTATCTACACCTGCATGCAGCGTCGGATTGGTAACGCGGGCACTCGGGCAATGCCCGAGGGGCCGGTGTCCGAGTTCCAGTTGTGGGCTGCTTTTTAGAGCAGGCTGGGGGGCCTATTTGGGTGGTTTCTGCGTTGTTCGATGCCGCCAGCGGCCCAGTGGGTGTCTGAGTGGCCTTCCTGGAGGCAGATGGGCGCTCATTACCTCCCGTTTAGCAACAGGCAGAGGTGTCACTCCCTTTCTCTCGCTGGGCCGGCCCATTAATGTGCGCATACTGAGTGGGGGCAGGGGGCCTGAGCAGAAGTGGCCTCACTTGTTTTCAGGTGTGTTTCACCAGTGTAAACTAATCCGTGCATTTTTTTTATCACCCCCCCCCCCTTTTTTTAATAAAATTTTGCCGAAGCAGTGTTGTGAGGAAAGGCAATATGCAAATGCGGGCCACTTTTTTTTAGCGTGCCCGGGCCGATTTTTAATCCCAATCCAACCCTGCCTGCATGCATTTGGCAAGCTGTGATGTAAAGAACTTTATAGAACACGAGTTTATGAAATACTAACCATCTACCAACACGATACCTAATTTAAGGGAGATAGCAGGGCATTTTCCTTCCATAAAAAAATGTCCTAATGGCGATTTTTCCTCTCTGCAGTACAGATGTGCTTTATCTAAAATAGTTGTTAAGTTAATGTACTGACTCTTAATAAATCACACTTCACAGTCTTGTTCTGAGTTCAGAAGATTTCCAGTTAAAAAAAATTCCTAAGTGCGATTCTTCCTCTCTGCAGTACAGATGTGCTTTATCTAAAATAGTTGTCAAGTTAATGTACTGACTCTTAATAAATCACACTTCACAGTCTTGTTCTGAGTTCAGAAGATTTCCAGTTAAAAAAAAATCCTAAGTGCGATTCTTCCTCTCTGCAGTACAGATGTGCTTTATCTAAAATAGTTGTCAAGTTAATGTGCTGACTCTTAATAAATCACACTTCACAGTCTTGTTCTGAGTTCAGAAGATTTCCAGTTAATATTGAGACTCGCAGGATGCTCTTAACTGACCTATTTGGGTGTGTCCCACATAACAGTATGCATCTGTGTGTTGGAACTATTTCCCCAGCCTCTCAAGGGTTCATTCTAAGACCAGGTAATTACAACACTGCCATTTCAGGGATAAGTAAATTCAGGCACATTTATACCTTAAATAAATATGTCGGCGATACAATATTGAAGATAGAGCAATACAAAGATTAAAGTTCAGGGAAGAAATCAGATGCGGCGAAAAAGTAGTGTCTCGTACCTTTCTCTGTTCTGGCCAGGTAAATATGTCATCTGGGGCAAAATTTAACGAAGCTTCCCTGAGGAGCATCGGGATGTGTGCACCTGTTTTCTACACCCTTTGGGCACTTCAGTTTTCTCTAATTCAGAGCTACATGTGTGGTGGTGTGATCTGAAGGAGTAATTCCCTCATTTGCATGGGTGTAACCCCAGTGCCCCATTCAAATAAGGGAACTCTTTGCTTCTGTGTCCTCACCATATTACAGATGTGCACATTGGCACAGGAACTGTAAGGGGAGACGCAATGACTTGGTGGCACATAAGGTTGTGCACAGTCAGTATGCCACAGAAGGATGCACCAAACCGCCCACACATCACCCTGCAGGAGGATTCAGCCACTCACTGTAACCGCCTGGAGGAGATCTTTGCCCCCTTTCAAAAGCAAGTTGGGTTGCTACTTGCACAACAGGTATTCCTGTCACTAATGAGGAGCCCCCAGGGCACGCATGAGCTCATGGCTTCCCTGTCAGCTGCACATAAAATATAATAAAGTGCTCTTTCCCAATGTGCACCTGGCACACCTATTTAAATGCCCACCATGATGCAAACAGATACATTGCGACCTATATAAATTGTGGGCTCAGGTAAATGATTTAGTTGCCAAAAAGTGGAAAGATAATAGG
This sequence comes from Calotriton arnoldi, assembly GCA_963921515.1. Lineage (NCBI taxonomy): Eukaryota > Metazoa > Chordata > Amphibia > Caudata > Salamandridae > Calotriton > Calotriton arnoldi. Next base: position 48,902 of record CAWUFW010023055.1, on the reverse strand, counting down.
CATCTTATCATAGAGGAGTGGGACAATAAACCTTCTAAACTGACCACACTCGGAAGGGTGAGTTCGGACTCTAGAGACAACTATGAAAAACAGGCTTCTTTAATGGAATGTGAGTATTCAAATAATCATGATTGAGATAGTCTTGACTAGTGCAAGAGATTGCAACTGATCCTAGACATTTTATTTGCAGGATGGAGAATGTACGGTAGGTTATATTGCTTAAATTGCTGATGTTAATTAAGAAATAGGTAAGATACACAGCATTAACAAGAACTGTTTTTTAATGTTTACATTTGTCTTATGAAAAATGATAAAAAGCATTATAATGACTTTAATTGTATGGGCTCTGCGAATACGGGGCAAAAGAACAACTTCCCTTCTTTGCACATTCCATTTTCTTTAGCTCTGAACAGTATTCGGAAAGGCACACGCAAATAAGATGTGCCTGTGCTACTGAATAATCATGACAGAATTCAGATTAGCTTATAAACTGCACTACTCCAAGACAATTTGCAAGAAAATCACAAACAGCACTTCTTTATCAACAAGGCACACAGAGCTTGTTATACATTCGTCAACTATTCTACTGTCATCTGAGGTGACAGCCAGAGGGTTAGTCAATAGGATGTCTGTCTTATTTAGAACCAATCCATGATATCCCTGCTTGAAAATGACTTATAAACATTTGCCAAGAGGACTGTGAACAAGCAGATGATGTTGACATGTTAGAATTTGCCCTTGAGTTTCTAAATTGACTTCTGCTTATAGCACATCAATGCTTATATTATACAATAATTCCTTCTGCCTGTTCACACAATATTGTTGATTCATTGAAAAGTAAAGCCAGGTTTGAAAGTAACCCCTCCCTTCATGGTTTGGTGCAAAAAGGCCACAAGAAGCATTTTCCAACTACCACAATAATGAAACACATGCACTGAATGAAGATTTGGTACATGGCCACCTACATGAACTGCTCAGTGTTTCCAAATCACTATCTCACACAATGCATTCATCATATACCTATGCTTTTATCATACTCACAAGTCCACTTTGTCCTCACAAAACACACCCATTTCATGTTCACCACTAGTGTCATCCAACCCCAGGAATGCTCTGGAAAAAAGTGCTTGTCTCAGAATGTCCGTAACATATCACCTCCAACATTCCTATCCAATCAAAGTTTATTTAGAAGCTCACAAAAGCAAGCATTACACTAATATAACATCACAGACTGTGGTTGTCTGGTGAGTGTACATGATCAATTTATGTGTGACTGTTATGCCATTGTAAGTGTTGTAGGACCTGACAGAGTCATGTTACCTAGAGGCTTTTTTATGAGAGCCCTGCATCACTTCTGCACCATTTAAAGTGATACATGCGTGACAAAGAGCTGTCAATCCGATTTATGAAGCCACGCAAAGCCACCCTGCGTGGCTTTGAGTGTCTTCGTAAATCATGAGTGTGGTAATGCAGTGCAAATTGCTGAGTCGCCTTACTCTGCGCCCAGGAGGCATCCATGTTCGTTGCGGTTGGTTTTCCTAAGCAACCCTCATGGAATATGACACTGCCCCAGATTTACAAAAACATGCAAACATAGGAAAGCACCAAATCTGTACTCCTCCTGGGGTGATGTGTAACGAGGAGAAATATCTGTATTTCTCCTCATTTTTCCCTCTTTGTATGTTTGCTGCATTCTGCGGCACACAGAGAAAGAGGAAAACGTCTCTTAGGATTATTTTGGTCCAGGAAGGTGCACCTTCCTGCACAAAAACAATCCTGCATACAATGGAGGCACCCTTGCACCATGGTGCAAGGGTGCTTACGCTGGTGCTAGGCTGCTAAAACGGCGCCAGCACAGGGAGAAAGGACAGGAATGCACCGTATTGCTTAAATACGGTGCATTCTTGCCTTTTCATTTTTGCTGCACTGCTCTACGCCAAAATCCCATAAATGAGCCCTCATATACGCAATTGTGATGGTTCACATCCTGTAAAAACTCTTATGGACGTCATTCCATTTTGCCAATGTTTGTATGACACTGTTTCGAGAAAAACAATATCGACAAACACAGATATCACCAAATGTCAAAACCCAAGGTAAACATCTAATCAGTAGCACTAGCCTGAGGTGTCTAGTACTGCTGTAACAATGCATGATGATAGTCCTACCATGCCCCTCAGTGGCCCATAGAGGGGCCAACAAGTGAAGGCTTACAGCTGGAGATCACCCAAGGGAATTGGACAAAATAACACACTTCCTAGTGTTGTCTACATCTGGAACTCCCTCTCAATATCTTTCTTTTTTTAGGAGATTCCACCTTGTACAACTCTGTAGAAGGATACACATGTATACAAATATTAGTTCAGGTCTTATACATCATACTATCACATCACTAGTATCACTTTTAGTCTTGGTAATGTTAATACCTAATTGATAAACTCTGACTTTTACTGACAGAAGTATTTCTACAACTGTGAGGTGTGGTTAGGCTTTTCCCAGTGAATCACCAAACTATCACTGATTGTATTCTGTTTTTAGTTTCCAAAATACGTAATTAGACTAGTTCAACATCACTTTAGAGTTCTATTTTCAGGTTCCCTAAATGTGTTAATTGCATCTATTGAAAGTCTTTTCATTCTCCTAGACACAATGTTTCTATGTTTCTTTCTTTCTCCCAGTTGCAGCTTTTCAATAATTCCTAAATGCTATGACTCAGCAAATTCTGGAATGTCTGTACTCATGAGTATGCATGATCTACATCAGGATGATCAGTAAACACCTTAACTTGTTTGTTTTTTCTCTTCTCATACAGATGCTGACCTCCAGTGACAAGCGTGAGCTGGATCATGAGGCTCTTGGTGACTGGACCAGGCACTGCTCTAGAAGGATGCCAACAGGTAAGTTCTCTGATGGATCTCTCTGCTCCTTGGACACACTGATTGCCTAGCAAGGGTGTGATTCACATGGTAGAGTAATTATACCCTTCTTAGTCCAAGATGGCTGCTGAAATTTCAAACTCTAATGCGGCCTGGAAGTTTTTAGATATTTTTGGAAGCTTCTAGCAGTTTCTGGAATCTTCTAGCAGGTTTTGGAAGCTTCACAGTTATGGAAGTTTCTAGTAGGTTCTGAAAGCTTCTAATAGGCTTTGTAAGTTTCCAGCAGGTTCCAGACACTTCACAGTTTCTTTTATGTGAGTGTAAGCATGATTCTTCCTGGATGATTTTGTGACAATACCAAATTTTCATCATACTTTATATGTTAAATTCCCTGACTAGATTTTGGGTACAATTCCGCGGTGACATGAAACATAATCAGTTTTATCCCTGCGACCCTGCACATCATATATTGGTTGTGCCTGGGGCTATGGATGACCATGCTTGGCGTCTTGATATTAGGCCAGGGTGAAATTATAATTCCACTTGCGGAGTTGCCGTAATTTGGTAACTCCACGCTACGCGTGCAGCACAGATATCCTGCTAAATTCTGCCATCTAGCACATGGCGGAATTATAATCCTGCTAGTGTGCGCTGGCAAGTGCAATGAGATTTGTCATCCACTAGCGAGCATGCGTGATATTTGCTGGCTGCTAGATCAGCTTCTGGTCACCACACAGCCTTTCGGCGCCATTCTTGTGCTGCTGCTTCTTGAGCAGACTTTCTACTCCAGAAGTAGCTAAATCAATTCGAAAAGACAATTTCGAGTAAATATTCTCCTTCAGAAGACCATTCAGGTTGTTTTTTAGTGCGAAAAGCATTTTTTAAATTTTACTTTTTTTTCAACAAGAAGGAAGTGCCCCAGAGACTAAAACTTCCCCTTCTTGCCAAGCAAGCTCCTCCCAGTGCTATGTCAATCTCCTGGTGTTTAATATGCATCTTTTCCATTTTCTCCCGCACCGCCATGCCTCCCAATGGATTTCTCATAGTCCCCTAGTACACTAGCAACTCATTTTTTAAATATATTTATTTATTTTATTTTATCTTTTAAAAAAAAAAATTAATTTATTTATTTTTCAATGTGGTTGATTTATTTTTACATTTCTTTAATTTTTAAAGTTTTCTTTTTTTTTACATTTTCCCTCCACCCCCTGCCTGCTATGGGTGCTGACCACACACCAGAATTCATTTTTTAAAGATTGTCTTAACTCATTTTCCCCTGGACCCTCTGCCTGCCATAGGCGCACACTAGCATTAATTTTTTAAGGATTATTCCACTTTCCCCAGACCCCCTGCCTGCCATAGGCACACACTAGCATTTCTTTTTTAAGGATTGGTGCATTTTCCACTGGAACCTCTGTCTGCCATAGGCGCACACCAGCATTCATTGTTTAAGGTTATTCCATTTTCCCCTGCACCCTTTTGCCTGTCACAGGTGTCACCCCTTTGATGTATAATATTGCAGAGCGTAAGCGGGTGCTACTTGAGCAGATTTTCTACTTGAGAATCAGCTAAATCAATCTGAAAAGACATTTTTGAGTACATTTTCTACTGCAATGGACCATTCAGGTTGTATTTTAGTGCTAAAAGCATTTTTTTTATTTCACTTTTTATTCAACACGAAGAAAGTGCCCCAGAGGCTCCAACTTCCTCTTCCTGTCCAGCAGGCTCCTCCCAGTGCTATGTCCATCTCCTGGCCACTTTTCACTTGGAGGAGATATTGAGGTGGAAAGATGACTCTCTTTGTCTGCAATTCCTGCTGCATTTAGGCAATTGGATTTTTCAGGACTGTGTCACAAGTAAATTCCAAAACATTTGCATAAGGGTGTTGTTTGTTTGATAGAGGGTATGCACCAGTATTTATTTGCACTTTTATTCGATTTTTAAATGTGATTGTGGTTGTGGTGGGTGGCCTGGAGTTTCAGTAGGGGCCTAGTTTTTTTGCATTTCATTTTTTATCTTTTGTAAGAGAAATATGTTGTACAGTTCAGTACATTTTCTCCATGTTTGTTAAATTTGCACTATTTATTTATTGTATTATGCGGCCAAATCTGCTCACTCTCCATCCAGCCATTACTAGTCATTGGGTACATGAAACAACTGTTTCTGTGGTATATGTTGTTAAACATAATTTAGGCCAAGGATGGCATTGGATTAAATTAAAAGTGTGGGTTTTACTTTCCTTTTTTTTTGTATTTCACATTTTTTCCTGCAAAAGTATAATTTGGTGGGGTAATATTTGATGCCTTTGGAGGATGTGTGTTGTTGGTGTAAAAATTTTATAGCTCACTTAATTTTCATTTTTGGCATTGTTGAATTAATGATAGGGTTTTCTTCACTGTTTACCATGCCTCCTTTGTTTGGCCAATGTGTGTGTGTGTTTGCCAGAGGCCACCATTTGTCTTTGTTCTTCATGCCAGGTGCCTGGGTGCCATTTTCTGCAGTCAGTGTCCTTAGGCCTGCATGTGTCCTTTGTTATCCAGGCCTCCCTGCTTGTTGGTGGACCATGTGGCCAGCCGGCCATTTTGTGTTGCCAGCCACAGTGCTTTTGCCATATGCCTGCATGTGTTCTTAGTGGTGTCCACCATGCCTCCTTGCTTGTAGTTGTTTGACTATATTGCTGGTTGCTATTTTGTATAGCCAGCCAGTGTGTTTTTGCCATAGGCCTACATGTGTTCTTTGTTGTCCATGCCTCCTTGCTGTTTTTTGACCATGTGGCCGGCGGCCATTTTGTGTAGCCAGTCAGTGTCCTTTTGCCTCATGTCTGCATGTATTCTTTGTTGTCCATGCCTCCTTGCTTGTAGTTGTTGTTTGACCATGTGGCCAGTGGCCATTATGTGAAGTCAGCCAGTGAACGTTTGCCATAGCCATTGTGTTAAATCCTTTTCTTCCAGGTTTTAAAACCATTTCCTAGGGAGATTGCTAGAGGAGGACTATGCCTTTTTGTTTTTGTTAAATCCTTATACTCTGTTTCCTGGAATCAGGTTAATGTGCTTGAGCATCCTTATAGTATTTGCAAATAAAAAGTGTTTAATATGATTTTTTTCCATTTTCCCCTGCACCTCCTTGCCTCCCAATGGAATAAGAAGGAATGACTTTATTGTGTAGTTAATTAAAACCATTACAATTTAGCATGAAATGCACCAAGTGCAACAACGTTCTTATTTACACTTTGAGCTTGCTTAGCATTGCATGAGGTGTTTTCCTTATGTGGTGGTATTCCACACCATTAAAAAAAATTGAAACAATGGATGGTTCTGGTCCAAGCCAATACTAAAGTATTTCCAAGCAAATATCTTAAATGAAATTTTATACATCTTTTAGCTAAAGCAATTAAGTGCGGTCTGTATACAGCCATGTGGGAACTGCCCGCTGTTCTCGTTTTTGGTCGATGCGTACATAAACTGTGTCTTTTAGAATGAAATGAACAAAATTACAAATTGATTCGACCTTCTTTAAATGGGACGTTGAGCGTGTTTCACCTGAGAACCAAGACGACGCATTTGTGTGCAAAATGTGCAAAGTGTTTGCTGACCTCATTCTAAAAGATTGTAAGGATGCTCTGTGCACCTCCTTGCCTCCCAATGGATTTCTCATAGTCCCCTAGTACACCAGCAATTAATTTTTAACATTTATTCATTTATTTTAATTAATCCTTTTGTACATGTTTTAATTTAAAAATGTAAAAATGAATTTCTTTTTTTTTTTTACATTTCTTCCATGTTTAAACTTTTCTTTTACATTTTCCCTCCACCCCCTGCCTGCCTGGGCACCGGCCACACACCAACCTTCATTTTTTAAGGATTGTCATTACTCATTTTCCCCTGGATCCCCTGCCTTCCATAGACACACACTAGCATTCATTTTTTAAGGATTATTCCATTTTCTCCGGACCCCCTGCCTGCCATAGGCACACACAAGAATTTATTTTTTAAGAATTGTTCAATTTTTCCCTGGACCCCATTTTTCTCATAGGTGCATACCAGCACTCATTTTTTAAGGTTATTCCATTTTCCCCTGCACCCCTTTGCCTGTCAGAGGTGTCTCCCCTTAGATGTACATAAAGTAAACAGTTACATCTGTATGTTGTTATCCTGATTGAAATATTATGTTATGGTATTGTGGTTTGACTTTTGGGTGGATACACTATTATTATTAATTATTTATGATAATCTCACTAAATTATATTTTCTGTACTATGAATAGTTCAAACTGCAAAAATGGGATGTTTCACTAAGTGTTTTTCTTTCTTGTTTGCTTTTAGGTGCACAAGAGACATCACCTACCGTACTGCAAGATAGAAGGCCGGCACAAAGTGATATGACCACAACACATCAGTCCTCCTCTCCTATGCTTGTGCAGCTAAGTGCCAATTGACAGAGCTTTTAGATGGCCCCAAAGAAAGGTGCTGCCAAGAAAGGGTCCTCCCCCATCTTCTCCAAGCCCCCCTTCTGATGATCTGGACATGGATTGGACCTCCGCTGAGTACGAGATCCGCCATGAGAGACAAGGGAAAAGGAAAGTTCCTAAAAGCCTTAGAATTATGGAAGGGGATGATGAGGATGAGTCAGTCATTGTCATGGAAGCTGGCTCGGAGGACACTGATATTACCCCTCCTATTCAACCTGCTCCGAGGGATGTGGTACTGGTTCCATCACCACAGCCAGCTTACTATCATAGAAATTCCCCGCTGAGATCTACATCCACCACTACCTCACCTGAAGTACGCACTGCAGAGAGGCAAGCATTGACACACCCACCTACCTCCAATTCTTCTTCAGGCATTGGCAGTGCCACACTTAGAAAGTTCTTCTCCCCAGTTTGGGTCTTCTTTACAATTAGCAAGCAGGAGGAGAACATTGCGATATGCTTCATTTGCCACGCTAGTGTTTGTCAAGGTAAGCCTGGTTCACACTGTAGTACCAGAGGCCAAACGACCCATATAAAAAACATCACACAATCCGATGAGACGAGCACCTTAAAAAATTGCTAGTTGTGGTAGTGATGAGAGAGGGGAATCAGCTCCGATGAGGGTGATAGAAGGTGATGAGGAAGAAGTGGATAACAGCTTTGCAGCACCAAGCAGCCCTGCCCCCAGCAGTGTGTCAATATCACCCGCATCAGCAACCTCCACATGGCACAAGACTAGGATGCCGACACCACCGCATACAGTGAAGATTCCCTCAAGACGCACAAAGAGTCTACCACATCCTCATTCTGTCCAGAAGTCTCCTACATCTGTGGCATCACAAATTTAAAAAAAAACAATCTTGCTACTATTACAGGCATGTTTAGGCAGGTGAAGCCTTTTGAATGCAACCACTCAATAGCACATTTGTACAATGGAATGCTGGCTAAAATGTTAGTGTAGGACCTCCTTCCTTTTTCTTTTAATGAAGGAATGGGATTTTCAGAATTTGTGGTAGCCATCTGGCTGAATTGGAAGGTTTCCAGCCAGACAGAGTTGCTGTTTCAGTGCTCCATCATGATGTACTGCAATTGGTTAGACAAGCTCTGCAGCAGTGTGCAGTTCACACCATCCACCTGACAGACATGTGGACCAGTTGTCAAGCCACTTATTACATGTGTATCACTGCACACTGGCTCTCTTTTGTGGGGGCTAGGCAACAGCTATCTGCAGGTCTCAGCACTGAAAAAAGTTTTAAGGGAGTACTGCGGCATGCAACAGTTATGATGTTCACCATTGAGAAATCCGATACAGCTGCAAACATCTTGGAGGACTTTAACAGTGAGGTATTTAAATGGCTGTGACCCAGAGGTCTCAGAATTGGATTTGTTGCCACGGACAATGACAGTAGTATAGTCAAGGCCATGGCAGAAGGTGGATATTTCATGGTCATGTGTTTGGTGCAGTGCATCAACCTGATTGTGCAGGACTTTCTGAAAAAAGAAGACATAGTCTGCAACACAATGGTTGTTAGACCTGACCCTTTTTGCAGGTTTATCCCCAAAATGTTTGCCTTTTGCCTCCTATTTTTCTGTCTTTGTTGGCTATAGGACTCTGGGCACTTTACCACTGCTGATCAGTGCTAAAGTGCATATGCTCTCTGTGCAAAATGTGATTGTGTTTGGTTATCCATGATTGGCATATTTGATTTGCTGGTAATCCACTAGTACAGTGCACTGTGGGTGCTAGGGCATGTAAATCAAATGATACTAGTGGGCTTGGAGCACTGGTTGTGCCACCCACATGAGTAGCCCTGTAAAGGCGTCTCAGACCTGACACTGCAGTGTCTGCATGCACAGTTTTTAACTGCAATGTGGACCTGGCAAGTGCACCCACTTGCCAGGCCCTAACCTTTCCTTTTCTTACATGTAAGGCACCCCTCAGGTAGGCCCAAGGTACCCCCTTGGGCAGGGTGCAGTGTTTCTGAAAGGTAGGACATGTACTGGTTTGTTTTGCATGTCCTGATAGTGAAATACTGTGCATTTTGTTTTTCACTATTGAAAAGCTGTCTGTCCCATAGGTTAACATGGGAGCTGACTTATAACCTCTTACAAGCGTAACTTTCAATTAGGACAAAATAGAGATTTCAAGTTTAGGCTATCTTAATTCAGAATTTCATAACACACCTTTTAGTGAAGGTGTTTTTTAAAATGCTTGTTTGAAAATGCCACTTTTAGAAAGTGGGTATTTTCCTTTTTAACCATCCTGTGTGCCTCTGCCTGTTTGTATATTCATTATCTGGTTTTGGAGTGACAGGAGCTGGGGATGTGCATTCACTCTAGACAATTACAAGGGTAGTTGAGGTGTGTTCTGCCTTTACTGAGAGACTCATAGCCAGGCTGAATAGACCATTCTACATTTAGAGTAGTAGAAGTAGTTTTCTCTAGCACCTGAATAGGCTTTGTCTGCTTTGCACAATGCTGTCTCCACCTCCTGTAGTGAAGCTGAATCAGGGACGACAAAACTGTTTTTTACTGAGCTCAGAGACTCTTGCAACAAGGACTACAAGAAGAAAATGGGGTATAAATAATAGACCTGAAACCCCAGAACTTTAGATCACTTATGGAAACAAGAGGACCCTGCCAAGAAGAAGAGCTGAAGAGTTGTGTAAGGAGCGCTACCCTTTCTGTTGTGTGAGGGGTGGGTTAGCCTATAGTTGCTGCTTCTGTCTGTGGGAGAAGAAAAGGAGTGACTATTTTTAGCCGGTTGTGGTATCCTGCTTGAGAAGGTCGCCAAGGGTTTGTGTGTGCTAGCCTCCTTTTGGAAGTCTCAGGGAAATAAAAGACTTCAAGAAAGATCCTTGCTAGATCCAAAAAGTAACCTGCCTAGAAGGAGAGCTGGAAAAACTGTGTGAGAGGTGCTGTCTCTTGAAGTGTGTGGGGTGGGTTGGCCTGCAGTTGCTGCTTCTGTCTTCTGCAGAACAAGGACTGGATTGTCCTTTATACCTTGTAAAGTTAGCAGGAGGTGAGCGCTTCAGTTTTAAACCAATATGTGGTGACGCGCTGTTCCTGAATTCCCGAGAGCAGCCTGTATATAACTTCTGCCCCTATCCCATCCCGCACGGGCTGTGCACATTTATCCTCATGACCCTAGAGCTGTGAGGCTGGGTGTTGTGTTTATGCCCCACTTCTGGATGACCCGAAGGTAGCGTGGCCAAGCGGGAGCAGAGTAACTCCACCAGCGAGTAATGAGCGCTTCATTTGTATGGCGCGTGGACACGGGTCTGAGACAGCCTACTAGCCCCAGAAAGGAGAGACCATGGCCCTACCACAATGCTTGGGAGCTGGTGCGAGGAGGAGAGGATGCACCGCCAAAGATTCCCCCGGAGACGGCGGGCTCAACTCTCTCTCCGAGGAATGTGCTGTGTGGGGACCTGTGGCCGCTACAGTGGTGAGGGTTGCGTGAGGTGGACTAGGGCAGTCACAAACGTGGTTGTTGGCGCTCTTTGCCATTGGGGGCAGACCTTGGAATTCTGGGTGAAGAAGCAGCCCTGTTCGATCGCAGGCCACTGCACTCCATACACGGGTACCCAGCGAGGTCTCCCCATTGATTTGACCTTTTGAGGGCATTCATCGCTGATAATTGCGGGGAGCGAGCGTCCTCAACGGAGGACTCCCGTTTTGTTGATTGAGGTTTCTGGTGACTACGGGAGTTACCATATTAACTGTAGCGGGTGCGCAGAAGCTCCCATGCCTTTCAGTTCGCCAAAATTACCATATAACCCTTAATAGGTGTGCAAGTGCGCTGCCACCTATATTCTTATGGGGATATTTTATGATGTACATACGGTTAAAATTACATATGTTTTCTCATACTCTGATCTGCACTTTCTGGCCTGATTCTGAGATACATGATTGTTTCCCTCACATTCCCAAGGCTGGCATGTTATGGCAGTTGTAAAGTATGCACCCCTGATGCTGTTAGATGATTCATATGTGTGCGTGTATTATCCAACTTCTTCATGTTTTGTACCCTGATTTATGATGTATGTTGTGCTCATACCTTACACAGACAGGATAACGAGTATCATTTCAGGAACTGCATATTATGTAGAGTAATGTTGTTTTTATGACGTATGCAACATATAAGTATTTACTTTAGTGCAGTAATTGTGATGATTATGACAATTGCCAAGTTCGCAAAGTTGTTTATGGTTTAAGTAATTGTGGTCTATGTGTTTATATGCAATATATGAGATTTTTTTATGTACTACTGTGTGGAGTCTCATTTGTGCTCTAGTTATTGTGTCACTGGTGTGTGTATGTGTTGCGCAAACACTTTGCACAGTGCCTTTAGGATAAGCCTGACTGCTGTGCCAAGCTACCAAGAGGATGAGTAGGGGTTATCTTGGGTGTGTAACTCCCTTACCCTGACTAGAATGGTGGGTTCTGCCTGGCTTAGGTGCATACCCTAGCCAACCAGAAACCCCATTTCTAACACTGGTCACCTGCAGAAGAATCTGAACTCATTTCAATAATTATTTTAGAGCCCAGAAGCAATTGAGGATTATTCAGCGTGCTAATAGAGTACCGGTTGAAGCCCTCCTACAAGATGTGCCAACACATTGGAACTTAACCTACTACATGTTACAATGTCTGTTTGAGCAGTACAGAACAATCAATGACTATGTCCTTCAAAGAGGTGGAGATGCAACTTGAAAAAGCATGACCATAGAGGTAGACAAATGGGTACTAGTCAAATGCCTGACACAAATGCTACTTCCTTTTGAGGTCTTCACACGGGAAGTCAGCAAGGAGGACTGTATGATGGACAAGCTATTTGGTTGTTGCATCTGCTGCAGAACCAGTTAAAAAAGGTGTCAAAAATGTTGCCAGTGTGAATCAAGAAGTGTATTAGTTGGTGAGAGCTTAATCCTTTAATAGACATCCTATCCTCCAAAGAGTACATCTGTGCCACAATACTTGATCCACGATACAAAAAACTACTGGCCACTTTCATTCCTTTTTTAGAAGGGGATGTGCCACAATACTTCAGAAAACCACCTAAAGAAACGAAGTGCTTTTTTTATTTTAAAGGATTTCCTAGTAAAAAAAACTAAACAGACATGTTGTGTGTAAAAATCAAAATGAATTACCTCTCATTAATGAATTAGGCTGATATGCAGTACAGTTAATAGTATTCTTGTTGTGCAACATTAATGGAGTCATGCTAGTGTAAGGAACTTTGCTACTCTCTGCAGTCTGCAGCATGTTTTTGGGGCAGTTGTAGTGGACAATTTATTAACTTACTTTAATTCCAATGGCCCTGCTTTTCTCTGACTGCCTTTCAATTCTACCCTGACTCCAAAGAAGCAGATGAATAATAATAATACTACGTCAGACATGTCACGTATAATAGGGATAGACTGTCTGCCGTAAGTAGACAGAGGAAAGAAAGATGCACTGCAGTACATGGAAGGAAATGCAATATAGATTTTATTTGGCAAGTTTGTCACATAGTATCCCATCCACCAAACTTTAAATCAGGCAGTTTGTCCCACTTTACTCCCTGGCCTCGCCCTCCACCACTAATTATTTTCAACAAATACATTCACTTGGCAGTAAGGAAAGTTAGTCTACTGCAGGGTAAATTAGAGGGATTAGATTAGGTAGTGGTTTTGCTATAGAATAGTGGTATGTCACCCATCATCATGTGCTAAGCTTTAACTTAGTCAGTCACTGTAGTTGACGAACGATAAAATGGAAAAATGTGAACAGGCATAAATTTGTCATATATATATATATATATATATATTCACTGAAAAAACCACAGGTTTCAGGGACGTTATAGTTAGTTGGACATTTCACTCGTACAAAACCAGGGAAATTCGGACGTTATAGCTAGTTGAACTAACTATAACTCGCGCCCCCGCAATGCACTGCTGATGACGTCACATATTACATCACTCATGACATGGTCAGTGACATCACTGATGACATCACTGATGACATCTCAAATGACGTAGTAGTCGCGTTTGCAGGGTGGTGCAGAAAGGGGACTGGGCCTCCGACCAGCGCTCACGAATTTCGCTGCGTTGGACTTACAGGAGGTACCAGGAGAGCTACTTGGCCCCCAAAGTCCCTCATGAGTAAAGTGGACTTCATCCCCCAACCAGTACTGTGCCAGGAGGCGCATTTGCAGAGTGGTGGAGAAAGGTGAGCATGGCCTCCGAAGACCTCTTAGCAATCCCACTGTGTGGGACTTACTGGAGGTAACAGGAGAGGTAGTTGGCCCCCAAGGACAACCTTGGGGGCCAACTACCTCTCCAATACTTCCAGTAAGTCCCACACAGCAGGATTGCTAAGTTCTCAAAGCAGGCCATGCCCCCTTTGCCCACCAGTCTGCAAACGCGCTCCCTGGAGCATTCTTGGATGGGGATTAAAGTCCCCTTCCCTGCTGGGGGTCGTTAGGGGCCTACTAGCCTAACTGACACCTCCAGTAAGCCCCAGATAGTGGGATTGCTGAGAGGTGGACACAGGCCACGCCCGCTTTCTGCACCACTCTGCAAACGTGCCTCCTGGTGCGCTCTTGGTTGGGGGATGGAGACAAGAGGGGTGCAGAAAGTGACAAGAGGGGTGCAGAAAGAAGCAAGAGAGGTGCAGAAAGAAGCCAGAGAAGTGCAGAATGAAGCAACAGAGGTGCAGAAAGAGGGAAGAGGGGTGGAGAAAGAGGCAAGAGAAGTGCAGAACGAAGCAACAGACATGCAGAAAGGGGGAAGAGGGGTGGAGAAAGAGGCAAGAGGGGTACAGAAAGAAGCAATAGAGGTACAGAAAGAAACAAAAGAAGTGCAGAAAGAAGGAACAGAGGTGCAGAAAGAGGCAAGGGGGGCAGAAAGAGGGTAGAGGGGTGCAGAAAGAGGCAAGAGAGTTGCACAAATAGGGAAGAGGGGTGCAGAAAGAAGCAAGAGAGGTGCACAAAAAAGCAAGAGAAGTGCAGAAAGAAGCAACATAGGTGCAGAAAGAGGCAAGAGGGGTGCAGAAAGAGGCAAGAGAAGTGCAGAAAAAAGCAACAGAGGTGCAGAAAGAGGCAAGAGAAGTATAGAAAGAGGCAAGAGAGGTGCAGAAAGAAGCAACAAAGGTGCAGAAAGAGGCAAGAGAAGTGCAGAAAGAGGCAAGAGAGGTACAGAAACAGGCAGAAGAGGTGCAGAAAGAGGGAAAAGGGGTGCAGAAAGAAGCAACAGAGGTGCAGAAAGAGGCAAGAGGGGTATAGAAAGAGGGAAGAGAACTGCAGAAAGAAGCAGCAAAGGTGCAGAAAGAGGCAAGAGAAGTGGAGAAAGAGGCAAGAGAGGTGCAGAAACAGGCAGGAGAGGTGCAGAAAGAGGGAACATGGGTGCTGAAAGAGGGAAGAAGGGTGCAGAAAGAGGCAAGAGGAGTGCAGAAAGAAACAAGTGAGGTGCAGATAGAGTCAACAGAGGTGCGGAAGGAGACAAGAGAACTGCAGAAAAAGGCAAGAGAGTTGCAGAAACAGGCAAGAGAGGTGCAGAAAAAGGAACAGGGGGGCATAAAGAGGCAAGAGAGGTGCAGAAAGAGGGAAGAAGGGTGCAGGAAGAGGCAAGAGGGGTGCAGAAAGAAGCAAGAGAGGTGCAGAAAGAAGCAAGAGAAGTGCAGAAAGAGGGAAAAGGGTGCAGAGAGAGGCAAGAGAAGTGCAGAAAGAAGCAACAGAGGTCCAGAAAGAGGCAAGAGAGGTGGAGAGACAAGGAATGGGTGCAGAAAGAGGCAAGGGGTGCAGAAAGAAGCAAGGGAGGTACCAAAAGAAGCAACAGAGGTGCAGAAAGACGCAACAGAGGTACAGAAAGAAGAAAGAGAAGTGCAGAAAGAAGCAACAGAGGTGCAGAAAAAGGCAAGAGAGCTGCAGAAAGAGGGAAGGGAGTACAGAAAGAGGCAAGAGGGGTGCAGAAAGAAGCAACAGAGGCGCAGAAAGAGGCAAGAGAAGTACAGAAAAAACAATAGTGGTGCAGAAAGAGGCAAGAGAAGTGCAGAAAGAGGCAAGAGAGGTGCAGAAATAGGGAAGAAGGGTGCAGAAAGAGGGAAGAGGGGTGCAGAAAGAGGCAAGGGGTACAGAAAGAAGCAAGACAGGTACAAAAAGAAGCAAGGGAAGTACAGAAAGAAGCAAAATGGGTGCAGAAAGAGGCAAGAGGGATGCAGAAAGAGGCAAGAGAAGTGCACAAAGAAGCAATAGAGGTACAGAAGGAGGCAAGAGAACTGCAAAAAGAGGCAAGCAAGTTGCACAAACAGGCAAACAAGGTGCAGAAAGATGGAACAGGGGTGCTGACAGAGGCACGAGAGGTGCAGAAATAGGGAAGAGGGGTGCAGAAAGAGACAAGAGGGGTGCAGAAAGAGGCAAGAGAAGTGCAGAAAGAGGCAAGAGAGAGGCAGAAACAGGCAGGAGATGTGCAGAAAGAGGGGACAGGGGTGCACAAAGAGGCAAGAAAGGTGCAGAAAGAGGGAAGAAGGATGCAGAAAGAGGCAAGAGGGGTGCAGGAAGAAGCAAGTGAGGTGCAGAAAGAGTCAACAGAGGTACAGAAGGAGGCAAGAGAACTGCAGAAAAAGGCAAGAGAGTTGCAGAAACAGGCAAGAGAGGTGCAGAAAAAGGGAACAGGGGTGCAAAAAGAGGCAAGAGAGGGGCAGAAAGAGAGAAGAAGAGTGCAGAAAGAGGCAAGAGGAGTGCAGAAACAGGCAGGAGAGGTGCAGAAAGAGGGAACAGGGTTGCAAAAAGAGGCAAGAGAGGTACAGAAATAGGGAAGAGGGGTGCAGAAAGAGGGAAGAGGGGTGCAGAAAGAGGCAAGGGGGTGCAGAAAGAAGCAAGACAGGTACAGAAAGAAGCAAGAGAAGTGCAGAAAGAAGCAAAATGGGTGGAGAAAGAGGCAAGAGGGATGTAGAAAGAGACAAAAGAAGTGCAGAAAGAAGCAACAGAGGTGCAGAAAGAGACAAGAGAACTGCAGAAAGAGGGAACAGGGGTCCAGAAAGAGGGAAGAGGGGTGCAGATTGAGGCAAGAGTGGTGCAGAAAAAAGCAAGAGAGGTGTAGAAAGAAGCAAGAGAAGTGCAGAAACAACCACCAGAGGTGCAGAAAGAGGCAAGGGGGTACAGAAAGAGGCAAGAGAAGTGCAGAAAGAACCAACAGAGGTGCAGAAAGAGGCAAGAGAGGTGCAAAAAGAGGCAAGAGAGGTACAGAAACAGGCAATAGAGGTGCAGACAGAGGGAACAGGGTTGCGTAAAGAGTCAAGAGGGAAGAGAGGTGCAGAAAGAGGCAGAGGGATGCAGAAAGAAGCAACAGAGGTGCAGAAAGAAGCAAGAGAAGTGATGAAAGAGACAAGAGAGTTGCATAAACAGGCAAAAGAAGTGCACAAAGAGGCAAGAGAAGTGATGAAAGAGACAAGAGAGTTGAAGAAACAGGCAAAGGAAGTGCACAAAGAGGCAAGAGAAGTGCTGAAAGAAGCAACAGAGGTGCAGAAAAAAGGAAGAGAAGTGCAGAAAGAGGCAAGACAGGTGCAGAAAGAGGCAGGAGAGGTGCAGAAAGAGGCAAGTAAGGTGCAGACAGAGGCAAGAGGGGTGCAGAAAGAGGGAAAATAAGTGCAGAAAGAGGGAAGAGACGTGCAGATAGAGGGAAGGGGGACAGAAAGAGGGAAGAGGGGTGCAAAAGGATGCAACAGAGGTGCAGAAAGAGGCAAGAGAAGTGCAGAAAAAACAACAGTGGTGCAGAAAGAGGCAAGAGAAGTGCAGAAAGAGGCAAAAGAGGTGCAGAAAGACGGAAGAGGGGTGCAGAAAGAGGGAAGAGGGGTGCAGAAAGAGGCATGGGGGTGCAGAAAGAAGCAATAAAGGTTAAGCCTGGGCGTAGTTCGTGAAGTAGCGCTACGCGAAGCTACGCAAAGTGCAGTTCGCACTACACGAGCTACGCGTAGCACTACTCGAACTGCGTAGTGCACTGTTCGCAATGATTGCACAGTGCCGGATGCTTGTCCGCACTGTGCAATCATTGAAAACGGCATCTTGCACAGTGCGAGCTGTCTTTTACTGCCGCTCGAGTAGATTTTACTCGAGCTGCAGCTTTCTCAACACGGACTGGTAGTTTCTCATCGCGAGCGGTCGCGAGCATACGCGACCACTCGCAATGAGAAACCTGACCTCCCCGCGTTGAGAATCTCGCCGGGAAGTTTATTTTCCATGCTCGCGATCGGCAACTTGATGTTGCTGATCGCGAACGAGGAAAAAGTCTCGCCGGGATGTCATTTTGCTTGCTCGCGGTCGCCAACTTGAGGTTTGAGGACCGCGAGCAAGCAAAAAATGACCGCTGCACTACGCTACGCTATGCGTGTTTGCACTGTGCTACGTGCAATTCGCGTTGTGCAAAGTAGCGCAAACTTTGCAAAATACGCGAGCGTAGCGTAGTGCTTTGCCCAGGGTTAATAAAGGTACAGAAACAGGCAGGAGAGGTGCAGAAAGAGGGAACATGGGTGCTGAAAGAGGGAAGAAGGGTACAGAAAGAGGCAAGAGGAGTGCAGAAAGAAACAAGTGAGGTGCAGATAGAGTCAACAGAGGTGCGGAAGGAGACAAGAGAACTGCAGAAAAAGGCAAGAGAGTTGCAGAAACAGGCAAGAGAGGTGCAGAAAAAGGAACAGGGGGGCATAAAGAGGCAAGAGAGGTGCAGAAAGAGGGAAGAAGGGTGCAGGAAGAGGCAAGAGCGGTGCAGAAAGAAGCAAGAGAGGTGCAGAAAGAAGCAAGAGAAGTGCAGAAAGAGGGAAAAGGGTGCAGAGAGAGGCAAGAGAAGTGCAGAAAGAAGCAACAGAGGTCCAGAAAGAGGCAAGAGAGGTGGAGAGACAAGGAATGGGTGCAGAAAGAGGCAAGGGGTGCAGAAAGAAGCAAGGGAGGTACCAAAAGAAGCAACAGAGGTGCAGAAAGACGCAACAGAGGTACAGAAAGAAGAAAGAGAAGTGCAGAAAGAAGCAACAGAGGTGCAGAAAAAGGCAAGAGAGCTGCAGAAAGAGGGAAGGGAGTACAGAAAGAGGCAAGAGGGGTGCAGAAAGAAGCAACAGAGGCGCAGAAAGAGGCAAGAGAAGTACAGAAAAAACAATAGTGGTGCAGAAAGAGGCAAGAGAAGTGCAGAAAGAGGCAAGAGAGGTGCAGAAATAGGGAAGAAGGGTGCAGAAAGAGGGAAGAGGGGTGCAGAAAGAGGCAAGGGGTACAGAAAGAAGCAAGACAGGTACAAAAAGAAGCAAGGGAAGTACAGAAAGAAGCAAAATGGGTGCAGAAAGAGGCAAGAGGGATGCAGAAAGAGGCAAGAGAAGTGCACAAAGAAGCAATAGAGGTACAGAAGGAGGCAAGAGAACTGCAAAAAGCGGCAAGCAAGTTGCACAAACAGGCAAACAAGGTGCAGAAAGATGGAACAGGGGTGCTGACAGAGGCACGAGAGGTGCAGAAATAGGGAAGAGGGGTGCAGAAAGAGACAAGAGGGGTGCAGACAGAGGCAAGAGAAGTGCAGAAAGAGGCAAGAGAGAGGCAGAAACAGGCAGGAGATGTGCAGAAAGAGGGGACAGGGGTGCACAAAGAGGCAAGAAAGGTGCAGAAAGAGGGAAGAAGGATGCAGAAAGAGGCAAGAGGGGTGCAGGAAGAAGCAAGTGAGGTGCAGAAAGAGTCAACAGAGGTACAGAAGGAGGCAAGAGAACTGCAGAAAAAGGCAAGAGAGTTGCAGAAACAGGCAAGAGAGGTGCAGAAAAAGGGAACAGGGGTGCAAAAGAGGCAAGAGAGGGGCAGAAAGAGAGAAGAAGAGTGCAGAAAGAGGCAAGAGGAGTGCAGAAACAGGCAGGAGAGGTGCAGAAAGAGGGAACAGGGTTGCAAAAAGAGGCAAGAGAGGTACAGAAATAGGGAAGAGGGGTGCAGAAAGAGGGAAGAGGGGTACAGAAAGAGGCAAGGGGGTGCAGAAAGAAGCAAGACAGGTACAGAAAGAAGCAAGAGAAATGCAGAAAGAAGCAAAATGGGTGCAGAAAGAGGCAAGAGGGATGTAGAAAGAGGCAAAAGAAGTGCAGAAAGAAGCAACAGAGGTGCAGAAAGAGACAAGAGAACTGCAGAAAGAGGGAACAGGGGTCCAGAAAGAGGCAAGCGAGGTGCAGAAAGAGGGAAGAGGGGTGCAGATTGAGGCAAGAGGGGTGCAGAAAAAAGCAAGAGAGGTGTAGAAAGAAGCAAGAGAAGTGCAGAAACAACCACCAGAGGTGCAGAAAGAGGCAAGGGGGTACAGAAAGAGGCAAGAGAAGTGCAGAAAGAACCAACAGAGGTGCAGAAAGAGGCAAGAGAGGTGCAGAAAGAGGCAAGAGAGGTACAGAAACAGGCAATAGAGGTGCAGACAGAGGGAACAGGGTTGCGTAAAGAGTCAAGAGGGAAGAGAGGTGCAGAAAGAGGCAGAGGGATGCAGAAAGAAGCAACAGAGGTGCAGAAAGAAGCAAGAGAAGTGATGAAAGAGACAAGAGAGTTGCATAAACAGGCAAAAGAAGTGCACAAAGAGGCAAGAGAAGTGATGAAAGCGACAAGAGAGTTGAAGAAACAGGCAAAGGAAGTGCACAAAGAGGCAAGAGAAGTGCTGAAAGAAGCAACAGAGGTGCAGAAAAAGGAAGAGAAGTGCAGAAAGAGGCAAGACAGGTGCAGAAAGAGGCAGGAGAGGTGCAGAAAGAGGCAAGTAAGGTGCAGACAGAGGCAAGAGGGGTGCAGAAAGAGGGAAAATAAGTGCAGAAAGAGGGAAGAAACGTGCAGATAGAGGGAAGGGGGACAGAAAGAGGGAAGAGGGGTGCAAAAGGAAGCAACAGAGGTGCAGAAAGAGGCAAGAGAAGTGCAGAAAAAACAACAGTGGTGCAGAAAGAGGCAAGAGAAGTGCAGAAAGAGGCAAAAGAGGTGCAGAAAGACGGAAGAGGGGTGCAGAAAGAGGGAAGAGGGGTGCAGAAAGAGGCATGGGGTGCAGAAAGAAGCAATAAAGGTTAAGCCTGGGCGTAGTTCGCAAAGTAGCGCTACGCGAAGCTACGCAAAGTACAGTTCGCACTACGCGAGCTACGCGTAGCACTACGCGAACTGCGTAGTGCACTGTTCGCAATGATTGCACAGTGCCGGATGCTTGTCCGCACTGTGCAATCATTGAAAACGGCATCTTGCACAGTGCGAGCTGTCTTTTACTGCCGCTCGAGTAGATTTTTACTCGAGCGGCAGCTTTCTCAAAGCGGACTGGTAGTTTCTCATCGCGAGCGGTCGCGAGCATACGCGACCACTCGCAATGAGAAACCTGACTCCCCGCATTGAGAATCTCGCCGGGAGGTTTATTTTCCATGCTCGCGATCGGCAACTTGATGTTGCTGATCGCGAACGAGGAAAAAGTCTCGCCGGGATGTCATTTTGCTTGCTCGCGGTCGCCAACTTGAGGTTTGAGGACCGCGAGCAAGCAAAAAATGACCGCTGCACTACGCTACGCTACGCGTATTTGCACTGTGCTACGTGCAATTCGCGTTGTGCGAAGTAGCGCAAACTTCGCAAAATACGCGAGCGTAGCGTAGTGCTTTGCCCAGGGTTAATAAAGGTACAGAAAGAAGCAAGAGATGTGCAGAAAGAAGCAAAATGGGTGCATAAAGAGGCAAGAGGGGTGCAGAAAGAGGCAGGGGAAGTGCACAAAGAAGCAACTGAGGTGCAGAAGGAGGCAAGAGAACTGCAGAAAGAGGCAAGAAAGTTGCACAAACAAGCAAACAAGGTGCAGAACGATGGAACAGGGGTGCAGACAGATGCAAGAGAGGTGCAGAAATAGGGAAGAGGGATACAGAAAGAGGCAAGAGAGGTGCAGAAAGAGGCAAGAGAGGTACATAAACAGGCAAGAGAGGTGCAGAAAGAGGGAACAGGGCTGCAGAAAGATGCAAGAGAGGTGCAGAAAGAGGGAAGGGGGTGCAGAAAAAGGCAAGAGGGGTGCAGAAAGAAGCAACAGAGGTGCATAAAGAATCAAGAGAAGTGATGAAAGAGACAAGAGAGTTGCAGAAACAGGCAAAAGAAGTGCAGAAAGAGGCAAGAGGAGTGCTGAAATAAGCAACAGAGGTGCAGAAAGAAGCAAGAGAAGTGATGAAACAGACAAGAGAGTTGCAGAAAGAGACAAGAAAGGTGCAGAAAAAAGGAAGAGAAGTGCAAAAAGAGGCAAGTGAGATGCAGAAAGAGGCAAGACAGGTGCAGAGAGAGGCAAAAGAGGTGCAGAAAGAGGCAAGTGAGGCACAGAAAGAGGCAAGAGGGGTGCAGAAAGAGGGAAGAGAAGTACAGAATGAGGAAAGAGATGTGTAGAAAGAGGGAACAGGGGTACAGAAAGAGGCAAGAGGGGTGCATAAAGAAGCAAAAGAGGTGCATAACGAGGCAAGAGAAGTACAGAAAGAGTCAAGAGAGGTGCAGAAACAGGCAGGAGAGGTGCAGAAAGAGGGAACAGGGGTGCAGAAAGAAGCAACAAAGATGCAGAAAGAGGCAAGAGATGTGCAGAAAGAGGCTTGAGAGGTGTAGAAACAGGCAGGAGAGGTGCAGAAAGAGGAAACGGGTGCAGAAAGACAGAAGAGGGGTGTAGAAAGAGGCAAGAGGGGTGCAGAAAGAGGCAAGAGGGGTGCAGAAAGAGGCAAGTGAGGCACAGAAAGAGGCAAGGGGGTGCAGAAAGAGGGAAGAGAAGTGCAGAAAGAGGAAAGTGACGTGTAGAAAGAGGGAACAGGGGTCAAGAAAGAGGCAAGAGGGATGTAGAAAGAAGCAACAGAGGTGCAGAAAGAGGCAAGAGAGGTGCAGAAAGAGGGAACAGGGGTGCAGAAAGAAGCAACACAGGTACAGAAAGAGGCAAGAGAAGTGCAGAAAGAGGCACAAGAGGTGCAGAAAAAGGCAGGAGGGGTGCAGAAAGAGGGAACAGGGGCGAAGAAAGAGGCAAGAGAGGTACAGTAAGATGGAAGAGGGGTGCAGAAAGAGGAAGGAGGGGTGCAGAAAGAAGCAACAGAGGTGCAGAAAGAAGAAAGAGAAGTGATGAATGAGACAAGAGAGTTGCAGAAACAGGCAAAAGAAGTGCAGAAAAAGTCAAGAGAAGTGCTGAAAGAAGCAACAGAGGTGCAGAAAGAAGCAAGAGAAGTGATGAAACAGACAAGAGAGTTGCAGAAGGAAACAAGAAAGGTGCAGAAAAAAGGAAGAGAAGTGCAAAAAGAGGCAAGTGAGATGCAGAAAGGCAAGACAGGTGCAGAAAGAGGCAAGAGAGGTGCAGAAAGAGGCAAGAGAGGTGCAGAAAGAGGCAAGTGAGGCGCAGAAAGAGGCAAGAGGGGTGCAGAAAGAGGGAACAGGGGTGCAGAAAGAGGCACAAGAGGTACAGAAAGATGGAAGAGGGGTGCAGAAAGAGGCAAGAGGGGTGCAGAAAGAAACAAGAGAAGTGATGAAAAAGACAAAAGAGTTGCAGAAACAGGCAAAATAATTGCAGAAAGAGGCAAGAGAAGTGCTGAAAGAAGCAACAGAGGTGCAGAAAGAAACAAGAGAAGTGATGAAACAGACAAGAGAGTTGGAGAAAGAAACAAGAAAGGTGCAGAAAAAAGGAAGTGAAGTGCAAAAAGAGGCACGTGGGATGCAGAAAGAGGCAAGAGGGGTGCAGAAAGAGGGAACAGGCGTACAGAAAGAGGGAAGAGGGGTGCCTAAAGAAGCAAAAGAGGTGCAGAAAGAGGCAAGAGAAGTACAGAAAGAGAGAAGAGAGGTGCAGAAACAGGCAGGAGAGGTGCAGAAAGAGGGAACAGGGCTGCAGAAAGAAGCAACACAGATGCAGAAAGAGGCAAGAGATGTGCAGAAAGAGGCATGAGAGGTGCAGAAACAGGCAGGAGATATTTTTTTAGAAATGAAGACCAGATACTCAGAGTCCGTAATCAGATAGCGCGGAAAAGAAAAAGGCCGGGATGTTTTAGGCCTAGGGTTAACCCGAAAAGATAGTAATATGGGATTATGGTCGGATGTAATCCGAGGATACACCTCCATGTCCGAACCCAGCAAAATGCTATCTGAGATCCATGCCATGTCAATCCTAGAATACTGCCGGTGTGGTATGGAGTAATATGTATAGCCCGGTATTGTTGGAAATAGAGAGCGCCACGCATCCTGTAGCGAATGCAGACGCCCTAATTCTAAAATGGAAGCTCTCACCTTCGCCATCCTAGAAGTGAGCGCCCGGCTAGTAGAATCTATACCATAATTAATGACACAGTTGAAATCGCCCATTACAACTAGCTCCCCCTGCCATCCCAGTAATTCCAAGCAAATGTAGTCAAAAAGGGCCGGATCATCAACGTTGGGGCCATACAGTGCACAAAACACATATTTCACACTGTTGATCTCAATTTGAGCCAAAGCCCACCTCCCCTTTGATCCGCTAAGACCTTATGGACTTGACAATCCAGTGTCTTAGAAACCAAAATAGCAGTGCCCCTTATCAACACATTCTGTGAAGTACATATTACGTTTTGAAAACCCAGTTGATTGAGAAGGCCTCAATCCTTATATGCTAAATGCGTCTCCGAGAGAAGTACTATATGAGGTTTATATGCCCTAAGCTCCTCCCGTACTAATTGTCTTTTAGATCCTCGGTTTAAACCTGACACATTCCATGACAAACGCTTAATCATTGCCATATCCCTTGATATATACGCCATCCCTCAAATCAGAAAAGTAAAAATCCACCATTCCCCACCAGCTCAAGAAACCATAAGCATTCTTTTTGACTTTTTCTTTTTTTATAACCCCCACACCTTTAGGTGCACCCGCCCCAAAACCCCACATGGACGACCCCCCACCCCCTCCCAGTGTCCTAAAGAAGGAATCACCCTCCCCAAAAAGCTGCCACTGGATATGGCAGCTAACATCTCACCGCACCTTGAAGACAGCCTCAGCCAGCCCCCCAACAACCACAAAAAAATCTTAAATAGTACATAGCAAAGGGCAAGAGCATAAACCTTCCTGAATCAGGAAAGAAGAAAAAGAAAGGGAGATAAGAAAAAACAGAACAGAATAATCACGGAGGAAAAAAGGCATATTGGCCCTTAACAACCTCCCAAACCCTATCCCTAATCAGGTATGAAACACATATCTCTGCCCCCTTTGCCTTTTTAAAGAATACTAAACCCCATCAGTTCTATCAATCCTGCCAGATGCTCTTGCCATCTGCCACTTGTTCAAAGCTTGTTTAGCCTCTACATCCGTGAAAAGAAATTGTGAGTGCCCATCTTTGATGACTTTCAACCGAGCCGGTTCCTGCAAAAAACTTGGGCACCTTCTGCTTTGATAGGATTGATAAGTTGTCTAATTTTCCACCGTTTCTCCATTGTAGTACGGCTTAAATCAGATCTAAAAAAAATAAGGACAAAGAGTCAACAACTATTGGAGAACTAGGCCGAGCCTTTAAACATATCGCCTGCCTTAACAAAAAATTCCCAAAAAAATCAGAATAGGTCGGGGATATCGGGAACTGGATCTCTGCAAAGTTAAGGGCAACCTATGTGCCCTCTGAACTTGACAATCCCAATCCCAATCTGACAGGTCCGGGAAGGCCTTTTGAAGAAGCTGGACTAATAGGAGCGAGGATCTGATCCCTCCTTGCCTTCCGTAACCCCAAATAATCTTAGATTGTTCCGGCGTTGCCGGTTTTCCAAATCTTCAATTTTAGCTTGACAAGCCAGGAGCTGCACATCATGAGACTGTACTGTCTTAGCCGTAGTCGTAATAGTATCTTCTGTCTCTGCAACCCTCGTTTGTAACTCGGCCATGTCCCTTGTTATTCCGGCCACTGTGCCCATCACCTCATTCAGTGACTGTTGAATGCTGAGGTAATCAGCTCTAATCTGGGCATGATAGACTTGTGCTTCTCGCCTTTGCTCTTGTACTACCTGCAATATTACAGCAAGTGACGG
The DNA here is from genome assembly GCA_963921515.1 of Calotriton arnoldi. NCBI lineage: Eukaryota > Metazoa > Chordata > Amphibia > Caudata > Salamandridae > Calotriton > Calotriton arnoldi. The sequence goes on along the minus strand of CAWUFW010023055.1, from coordinate 23,595 downwards.
ATCCTTAGCAGATGACTGGTCTTCCGCCCTGTCTGTTGTGTCCAGCATGGTTGCCCTTGTCATGCCCCCTAGCTCCAGCGCCGATACCCCATTTGGCAAGGACTCGATCTCTGGACAGTTCTGAACTGGATAATCCAACATAGTTGATACCTCAGAGCTGGCAGCTTGTCCTGTTAAATGCATCTCCTGATCACTAGTGCTTTCCATACGCTGCCCATTTTTCAAACCGGAGCCGGAGCCAGACAGCCAAGAGATCAGTGACTTAACCTCTCCCTTTGCTTGAACCCATTTTCGAAGAGAGGGCTACTCTCCAGGCCAGCACTCCAACATACACCAGAACTGTTATGCCAGCTGTGTCCCTGCAAGTCTGTCCCCTTCTTGCGAGGTTTGGCCGCCTTAGGTTCATTTTTATTCCCAGTAGAGGGGTTAGGAGTATGTTACAAACCCCGTCTGTTTTTCCCCCCAATGATCGTAGTATCCGGCGTTAGTGGGTAGCCCCTTTTTGGTTTAGCGCCCTGATCCATATATGTAGGAGGAGTCCCCTGGCCCCTGGCGGAGTTATCGGATAAGTCCCCAACCACCTCTGGGCTAAAAGTATTAGGGTCCTGGGAAATGAAAATAGGGCTCTCGCCATTAGCATCCGCCAAATTGTCACCCCCTGCAAACGCATCAACCCCTTCCGATATTGGCTCATCTATAGTAGCCGGAGTCTCCCCCAACACTTGGGCCTCCGTGCAAACCAAGGCAGACACATTCCCCGGGCCAGCAACGTCAGCCTCCGATTCTGCTAGCGCTGCAGAAGATAACAAAGTATCCCTAACCTGTACTGAGAGCGCCTCCGGAGGAAAACTGTTGTTAGGGAGCCCCTCCTGTGCAACATTCTTGCCAGCACTACACAAAATCATATCAATTGCAATTGCATCGGCTGTTTGAATCACAACCTCCCCCAGGGAGATCTGTTCGGCAGCTTTCCCCGCTTGCAACAAACGAAGTGCGAGTTTGCCAACCCGTGACAAACCTCCTTTTGCCCCGTTTTTAGTAGTCGCCGCTGCCGCAGCCTCTTCGCCTTGAGAAGTTCCTTGCACGCCAGCGACCCTCGTAGCCCGGGCTGGCTTCGCCGAGGTCTTAGGTGGTGCCATCCCTCTCACCGGTGCGTTTTCCGAACCAAGGCCGGCAAGGCACGTCCAATGGAGCCCCGAGCCGCAGGAGCCGGCCAGCCAACACACCAGCTGTGAAGACAGCCAAAGCCGTCGGAAGCTCCTCACGGGCCCGAGCATCTGCGTCGGCAGGATCAATCAGAGCTGCGGAGTACAGCTATGACTACAGTAAGCTTACTGAGCCTTCATACAGGTACAGCAATCTGTGGGTAGTCTTCCCGCTTGGTTGAATAGCATTTTTACTGCGATATGCGCTGCTGCGGGGAAACTGGCCGGGAGCCGCTCGTGGTGCGTCTGAGACGAGGCGGCGCTAGTCCGCCATCTTCCTTCCTTATCGGAATACTTGGAAGATAATCTAGGGTCTGCTTCCCCTTGTGTGGTATGGGATGCAATGAAGGCATATATTCGAGGAGTTACCCAGCAGTTTGTTTGGCAACAGAATAAAGAATGAGAGAAGTTAGCTAAGGAGGCCTATCAAAAGCTCATAGCTAGCGAACTCCAGCATGCTGAGGCTGTCCGTCAGGGGGCAGTAGATCAGGACTCTTTGTATGCCTCTTTAGTGGAGGATAGGGTGGCGATAAACAGGGTTTTAAAAGAGAAGATAGCGGCTAGTTTTATTACGCATAAGACACTACAGTATGAGTATGGAGATTGAATAGGGAAAGTACTTGCTCACCAGCTTATGGACAATCGCCTTAAGACGACGATCATAGCCATTAAGGGCGGGGGGGTACATTATATAGACGCCCCCAGGATATTGCTGATCAATTTTCTATTTTTTATCAGCAACTATACTCTCCAGATGCAGCTCAAGACCTGAAAGATATGCAGAGTTATCTGGAAGGGAATAACCTCCCGGCTTTGACGGATGAAGATTTGCTCTTATTAGAGCAGGAAATTACTCTGGAGGAAATTGAGGAAGCAATAGGGGGCCTCCCACTGGGGAAGGCTACTGGGGAGGACGCTATTCCTTCTGAATTTTATAAGAGCTGTAAAAGTGTGCTGGCCCTGGTGCTAAGAGAGGTAATCAAGCAAATTGGGGTAACTGGCCGAGTTCCAAACTCATGGAATATTGCTAATATAATTTTTTTCTTAAAAAAGGATAAGGCACCAGAGGAACAGGCTTCCTATCGCCCAATCTCTTTAATAAATGCAGATGCTAAGGTTTTTGCTAAGATACTGGCCACCCGGTTAGCTCCTATGATGGCCGGCCTGGTTTCTCCCCAGCAGCATGGATTTATACAAGGGAGAGATACCGCTGCCCATGTCAACACGGCAGTGGCGGCTTTTGATGCTGCGGGGAAGTTAAAAACTAACCTGGGCATGGTTTTATTAGATGCAGAAAAAGCATTTGACCGGGTGGCTTGGGAATATCTTTGGGCAACACTTACTGCATTTGGGGTTAGGGAGAAATTCCGGAAATGGGTCCAAGCTATGTATCACAGTCCTATGGCTAGATTACTTTATTCTAATATTCAAACAGCTCCCTTTCTTATTCGCTGTGGTACTAGACAGGGCTGTCCCCTCTCCCCCCTCCTTTTTGCTCTCTATATTGAGCCATTTATTAGGGCACTCTTGGCTAATGTCAAGATAGGTCCGCTGAACATTGGGCAATGTTTGCTGAAACTCACCGCGTACGCGGATGATATCGCTATTTTTTCGGCTGAACCAATGTCGGCAATAGAGGGTATCAATATGGAAGCTAAGAAGTTTGGCCTTTTTTCGGGCTACAAATTAAACATTAATAAAACGCAAGTGCTTCTTAACTTCCAGCCGGAATTCCCGGTGGAAGGGGCATGCCTGACTGCTATGTATTTAGGGGTTCGTAAATCGCCTAAGGTCGAACTTATTCATGCATTAAATTATGATCCTCTGTTAGCTGTTATTACTAAGCAACTGAAACTGTGGCACAAGCTTCCAATTAGTAGTTTGGATAGGTGTAACATCATTAAGATGAAGATACTACCTACATTTTTGTACTTATTTCAGGCGATCCCATTGCGTATTCCTAATTTGCTTTTAGTAAGCTGGATGGGGTTTTGAGTAGCTTTATTTGGGGGTATAAAAACTCAAGACGTGCTATTGGATTAATGAAGCTTCCGTATAACCAGGGGGGTCTAGAACTCCCCGACTTTAAATTGTATTTTTGGGCTGCATTTGTCGGTCGTCTGCGCAGTCTCTTGAACCCAGATAAAGCGGATTTTTGGCATTGGCTTGTTCTTGGCCCAGAGAGCCAGATGTTTTTATATCGAATTAATGACCCTAACTATTTTAAACGGGTACGGTTCAAGACTATCAGAGACTGTGTTTATATATGGCAGGGCATTATGGCTAGATCTTCTTTATCTCTTATACATGATAAGCTCCCTCTCTGGGGTAACCCGATGTTGCCTGGGATATTTCAGGATTTTGCGGGCCAGCAATGGACAAAGTATGGCGTCCACTATCTGGGACAGCTGTATGACTGTAATGGTTTTAGACCATTTGAGAATCTACAGCTTACTTTTGATATCCCTCAACGGATGTTTTTTAAATATTTTCAGGTCAGGGATTATTTTATTAGACACCTTGCCATCCGGAGTGTCTCAGGTTCAGGGGTTTGGGATTGCTTGTGTGCCCAGAACCGGCAGGCAGCCATTAGCTGGATGTATCGATCTCTCTGTCAGTTTAGACTGGATGGCTGTGGAAAATTAGCGTCAAGATCGAGCGAGACCTTAGGGATCAATATTACTATAGGAGAGGTAAAGACTGCTTTTGATATCATAGCACGCTCTGTACATTCGGTCAACTTACGACTGCAACAATTTCGGACTATCTGTGCACTTTATCACACTCCGGAGAGGATCGCTAGATGGTTTCAAGGTGGGGTCACGCGGGGGGCGGTTTATGGAGGGGCGCATTGTAACTGCCCTAAGTGTGGGCTACATGCAGCTGATATGATTCATATGTTTGTCACGTGCCCAGATCTAGGTCTTTTTTGGCAGAAGATACTATTTGTTATTAAACTCCGACTTGGGGTTGAATATACATTCACGATAGTTGAGAAGATGTTCGGCTATAAAGAGGATAGTGGTGGGCATAAATCCATAATCGCAATTATGTTAGTTGCTGCCCGGCTGGCGATAGCCAGAGCCTGGATTTCACCCAAGCCTCCCTCAGTAACGGAGTGGTGGTTAATTGTTAGGGAAATTGGTGAAAGAGAGAAGGCTCTAGCTAAAGTAAGGGGGATCCGCACCCTACAAAAATTTGGTTCTATATGGGGCTGCTTAGATGATGCTTAGGCCGATGGTCTTATGGGATTAGTATGTGTTTCTTTTGTTTTCTTTTCATTTCTAGATTTTCAGTTAATTTTTTGTATTTGTGTAAAGCACTCATTTCCTGACGTTAATTTGCATACCATACTTGCATATTTTAACCTATACTTATACTGTACCGTTATCTTATTTCTTGCTACCACCTCTGTATTTTTTCTATTTTGTATTATTGTGGATTAGAATTTTTGAATGTATTTCTTTTTGACAATAAAATTTTTAAAAAAAAGAAACAGGCAGGAGAGGTGCAGAAAGAGGAAACAGGGGTGCAGAAAGACAGAAGAGGGGTGCAGAAAGAGGCAAGAGGGGTGCAGAAAGAGGCAAGAGAGGTGCAGAAAGAGGGAAGAGGGGTGCAGAAAGAGGGAAGAGGGGTGCAGAAAGAGGCAAGGGGGTGCAGAAAGAAGCAAGAAAGGTACAGAAAGAAGCAAGAGACGTGCAGAAAGAAGCAAAATGGGTGCATAACGAGGCAAGAGGGTGCAGAAAGAGGCAAGAGAAGTGCACAAAGAAGAAACTGAGGTGCAAGAGAACTGCAGAAAGAGGCAAGAAAGTTGCACAAACTAGCAAACAAGGTGCAGAACGATGGAACAGGGGTGCAGACAGAGGCAAGAGAGGTGCAGAAATAGGGAAGAGGGGTACAGAAAGAGGCAAGAGAGGTGCAGAAAGAGACAAGAGAGGTACATAAACAGGCAAGAGAGGTGCAGAAAGAGGGAACAGGGGTGCAGACAGAGGCAAGAGAGGTGCAGAAAGAGGGAAGGGGTGCAGAAAGAGGCAAGACGGGTACAGAAAGAAGTAATAGAAGTCCTGAAAGAAGCAAGAGAAGTGATGAAAGAGACAAGAGAGTAGCAGAAACAGGCAAAAGTGCAGAAAGAGGCAAGTGAAGTGCTGAAAGAAGCAACAGAGGTGCAGAAAGAAGCAAGAGAAGTGATGAAACAGACAAGAGAGTTGCAGAAAGAGACAAGAAAGGTGCAGAAAAAGAGAAGTGCAAAAAGAGGCAAGTGAGATGCAGAAAGAGGCAAGACAGGTGCAGAAAGAGGCAAGAGAGGTGCATAAAGAGGCAAGTGAGGCACAGAAAGAGGCAAGAGGTGTGCAGAAAGAGGGAAGAGAAGTGCAGAAAGAGGAAAGAGACGTGTAGAAAGAGGGAACAGGGGTACAGAAAGAGGCAAGAGGGGTGCAGAAAGAAGCAACAGAGGTGCAGAAAGAGGCAAGAGAAGTACAGAAAGAGGCAAGAGAGGTGCAGAAACAGGCAGGAGAGGTGCAGAAAGAGGGAACAGGGGTGCAGAAAATAGCAACACAGGTGCAGAAAGAGGCAAGAGAAGTGCAGAAACAGGCAGGAGGGGTGGAGAAAGAGGGAACAGGGGTGAAGAAAGAGGCAAGAGAGGTACAGTAAGACAGAAGAGGGGTGCAGAAAGAGGCAGGAGGGGTGCAGAAAGAAGCAACAGAGGTGCAGAAAGAAGAAAGAGAAGTGATGAAAGAGACAAGAGAGTTGCAGAAACAGGCAAAAGAAGTGCAGAAAGAGGCAAGAGAAGTGCTGAAAGAAGCAATAGAGGTGCAGAAAGAGGCAAGAGAAGTACAGAAAGAGGCAAGAGAGGTGCAGAAAGAGGCAGGAGAGGTGCAGAAAGAGGGAACAGGGGTGCAGAAAAAAACAACATAGGTGCAGAAAGAAGCAAGAGAAGTGCAGAAAGAGGCATGAGAGGTGCAGAAAGAGGCAAGTGAGGTGCAGAAAGAGGCAAGAGGGATGCAGAAAGAGGGAAAAGAAGTGCAGAAAGAGGTAAGAGACGTGCAAAAAGAGGGAACAGGGGTACAGAAAGAGGCAAGAGGGGTGCAGAAAGAAGCAAAAGAGGTGCAGAAAGAGGCATGAGAAGTACAGAAAGAGATGAGAGAGGTGCAGAAACAGGCAAGAGAAGTGCAGAAGGAAACAAGAAAGGTGCAGAAAAAAGGAAGAGAAGTGCAGAAAGAGGCAAGTGAGATGCAGAAAGGCAAGACAGGTGCAGAAAGAGGCAAGAGAGGTGCAGAAAGAAGCAAGTGAGGTGCAGAAAGAGGCACGAGGGATGGAGAAAGAGGGAACAGGGGTGCAGAAAGAGGCAAAAGAGGTACAGAAAGATGGAAGAGGGGTGCAGAAAGAAACAACAGAGGTGCAGAAAGAAGCAAGAGAAGTGATGAAAGAGACAAAAGAGTTGCAGAAACAGGCAAAAGAGTTGCAGAAAGAGGCAAGAGAAGTGCTGAAAGAAGCAACAGAGGTGCAGAAAGAAACAAGAGAAGTGATGAAACAAACAAGAGAATTGGAGAAAGAAACAAGAAAGGTGCAGAAAAAAGGAAGAGAAGTGCAAAAAGAGGCAAATGAGATGCAGAAATAGGCAAGAGGGGTGCAGAAAGAGGGAAAAGAAGTGCAGAAAGAGGGAAGAGATGTGCAGAAAGAGGGAACAGGGGTGCAGAAAGAGGCAAGAAGGGTGCATAAAGAAGCAAAAGAGGTACAGAAAGAGGTAAGAGAAGTACAGAAAGAGACAAGAGAGGTGCAGAAACAGGCAGGAGAGGTGCAGAAAGAGGGAACAGGGGTGCAGAAAGAAGCAACACAGATGCAGAAAGAGGCAAGAGATGTGCAGAAAGAGGCATGAGAGGTGCAGAAACAGGCAGGAGAGGTGCAGAAAGAGGAAACAGGGGTGCAGAACGATGGAAGAGGGGTGCAGAAAGAGGCAAGATGGGTGCAGAAAGAGGCAAGAGGGGTGCAGAAAGAAGCAACAGACGTGCAGAAAGAAGCAAGAGAAGTGAAGAAAGTGATAAGAGAGTTGCAGAAACAGGCAAAAGAAGTGCAGAAAGAGGCAAGAGAAGTGCTGAAAGAAGCAACAGAGGTGCAGAAAGAAGCAAGAGAAGTGATGAAACAGACAAGAGAGTTGCAGAAAGAAACAAGGACAGTGCAGAAAAAAGGAAGAGAAGTGTAGAAAGAGGCAAGTGAGATGCAGAAAGAAGCAAGACAGGTGCAGAAAGAGGCAAGAGAGGTGCAGAAAGAGGCAAGTGAGGCACAGAAAGAGGCAAGAGGGGTGCAGAAAGAGGGAAGAGAAGTGCAGAAAGAGGGAAGAGACGTGCAGATAGAGGGAACAGGTTTACATAAAGAGGCAAGAGGGGTACAGAAAGAAGCAAGACAGGTACAGAAAGAAGCAAGAGAAGTGCAGAAAGAAGCAACAGAGGTGCAGGAAGAGGCAAGAACGGTACAGAAAGAGGCAAGAGAAGTGCAGAAAGAAGCAACAGATGTGCAGAAAGAGGCAAGAGAGGTGCAGAAACAGGCAGGAGAGGTGCAGAAAGAGGGAACAGGGGTGCAGAAAGAGACAAGAGAGGTAAAGAAAAATGGAAGAGGGGTGCAGAAAGAGGCAAGAGGGGTGCAGAAAGAAGCAACAGAGGTGCAGAAAGAAGCAAGAGAAGTGATGAAAGAGACAAGAGAGCTGCAGAAACAGGCAAAAGAAGTACAGAAAGAGGCAAGAGAAGTGCTGAAAGAATTAAGAGAAGTGATAAAACAGACAAGAGAGTTGCAGAAAGAAACAAGAAAGGTGCAGAAAAAAGGAATAGAAGTGTAGAAAGAAGCAAGTGAGATGCAGAAAGAGGCAAGACAGGTGCAGAAAGAGGCAAGAGAGGTGCAGAAAGAGGCAAGTGAGGTGCAGAAAGAGGCAAGAGAGTTGCAGAAAGAGGCAAGAGAGGTGCAGAAAGAGGCAAGTGAGGTGCAGAAAGAGGCAAGAGGGGTGCAGAAAGAGGGAAGAGAAGTGCAGAAAGAATGAAGAGACATACAGAAAAAGGGAACAGAGGTACAGAAAGAGGGGTGCAGAAAGAAGCAACAGAGGTGCAGAAAGAGGCAAGCGAAGTACAGAAAGAGGCAAGAGAGGTACAGAAACAGGCAGGAGAAGTGCAGAAAGTAGGGAACAGGTGTGCAGAAAGAAGCAACACAGGTGCAGAAAGAGGCAAGAGGAGTGCAAAAAAAAACAACAGAGGTACAGAAACAGGCAGGAGAGGTGCAGAAAGAGGGAACAAGGGTGCAGAAAGAGGCAAGAGAGGTACAGAAAGACAGAAGAGGGGTGCAGAAAGAGGCAAGAGGGGTGCAGAAAGAAGCATCAGAGGTGCAGAAAGAGGCAAGAGAGGTGCAGAAGAAAGAAGGAAGAGAGGTGCAGAAAGAAGCAAGAGAGGTGCAGAAAGAAGGGAGGTACAGAAAGCGGAAGATATGTGCAGAAAGAGGCAAAAGAAGTGCAGAAAAAGGAAGAAAGGTGCACAAAGAAGTAAGAGAAATGCAGAAAGAGGCAAGAGAGGCCCAGTAAGAAGCAAGAGTGGTTTGCACACCATTAGTACCAATTTAACACACACATTTAGCAATAAGTAACAGATGACCATTCCAGGTTTGCAAGGGGCCTTCCACCACGCTGTAACACTTGTCGCTTCATTTTTAGTAACGTTTGAGCCGTTTGAGCTAGAAACAAGGTTTTTTTGTTCAAATCTGCAGATTATGCAGCAGATGATGGATTATGTGGCAAATGCGGAAAATGTCTAATTATGCGAAAATCGGTGCAGCCGAACAGTTGCATAATTCCAGTGGTCCTGCTCATACCTCCGACTAGGTCCAGAAGTGCTCCTCAGTGGTTCCTTCTTTTTTTTGTCTCATTGAGTTTATGGCTTTGCTTCCATGGAAATGAGGAAGACTAAACCTGAGGTTACCACTCCACAACACAGGCTACCATACCACATAATTACTCTCCATAACACATAATCTCCCTCTACATAATTCCTATACACTAAATACCACATACTTTCTATCCACATAATTTCACTGCACAACATACAGCATAATTCCACTACACACAACGTACATCCACTCCACTCCAAAAAACATTAGTAAAAATGTTTACATTTACAAAGCCAATAGCCGTAACTTTCGTAAATGCGAGACCTATGACATTCCAAATGCTTCTTTAACAAGTAGTCGCGTTTGCAGAGTGGTGGAGAAAGGGGGCTGGGCCTCCGACCAGCGCTCAGGAATTCCACTGCGAAGGACTTACAGGAGGTACCAGGAGGGCTTCTTGGCCCCCACAGTCCCTCAGGAGTAAAGTGGACTTCACTCTGCTGGGACGCTAGTGTTTAGAACTGCTATTTCTTGCTGCTACAGTGTTAGTCTGCCTATCTCCTTATTTTTAACAGCTCATTTTTATTTGTTATTGGATGACCTCTTTTATTCTGTATTTGCTGATTTTAATGTTTTAAAACGATAAATTGATTGTGACCTTGCCCATTACTCCTTTGTCACTTTGCACTTTACCTGCCTATTTGCACTACATTCTGGTCCTCCCCGGTCCGCCGCGGTGTCTGCCGTTTGTTGCGGAGGGAGGGCCACAGTCTTTTGACTCACTTCCGGGACACTACTTCCGCCCGGTCAGCGCTCTAGGCTCCAGCAGCGCCTATTTAGGGGCGAGCTGGAGCGCTCGCGCAGTGGATACACTCTGCTGGGACGCTAGTGTTTAGAACTGCTATTTCTTGCTGCTACAGTGTTAGTCTGCCTATCTCCTTATTTTTAACAGCTCATTTTTAATTGTTATTGGATGACCTCTTTTATTCTGTATTTGCTGATTTTAATGTTTTAAAACGATAAATTGATTGTGACCTTGCCCATTACTCCTTTGTCACTTTGCACTTTACCTGCCTATTTGCACTACATTCTGGTCCTCCCCGGTCCGCCGCGGCGTCTGCCGTTTGTTGCGGAGGGAGGGCCACGGTCTTTTGACTCACTTCCGGGACACTACTTCCGTCCGGTCAGCGCTCTAGGCTCCAGCAGCGCCTATTTAGGGGCGAGCTGGAGCGCTCGCGCAGTGGATGCACTCTGCTTGGACGCTAGTGTTTAGAACTGCTATTTCTTGCTGCTACAGTGTTAGTCTGCCTATCTCCTTATTTTTAACAGCTCATTTTTAATTGTTATTAGATGACCTCTTTTATTCTGTATTTGCTGATTTTAATGTTTTAAAACGATAAATTGATTGTGACCTTGCCCATTACTCCTTTGTCACTTTGCACTTTACCTGCCTATTTGCACTACATTCTGGTCCTCCCCGGTCCGCTGCGGCGTCTGCCGTTTGTTGCGGAGGGTGGGCCACGGTCTTTTGACTCACTTCCGGGACACTACTTCCGCCCAGTCAGCGCTCTAGGCTCCAGCAGCGCCTATTTAGGGGCGAGCTGGAGCGCACGCGCGCAGCGGGCGCGCCGCTGGCGCGCCAAAGGCGCGCCTAAGGCAAGCCCGTCTGCGCCCGTCCGCGCCAGGACCGGGCCTAGGGCTAGGAACCCTGGCCCAAAATATATTTTGAAGCCTAGATTAGCTTATTCAAGGGAGAGCCTTCTCTCGCTTGGTCAACCAAGGGGTAAGAACTGTCATCAATTTACGTGTGACGAGTTACTTAGAACAGATAACCCTTACTGCCTAGAGTGTTCCAAGAGAATTTATAAGTATGTCGTGGAGGTACAAAAATCCGCTAGAAGTCCAATTAAGGCGAAAAAAACTCAAACAGTACTTAATCTAGCGCTTATCAACGCCAGGTCTTTGATTAAGCATAAATACGAGATCTCGGATTTCATTATAGACAACAAGTTGGATATTTTGTATGTTACGGAAACTTGGGGTGAGGAAACATCCGACCCAGATTTTAATATTGCAGTGCCGTCTGGATATAAAGTCGCTAGGCACGATAGACCCATAAAAAAGGTGGTGGACTTGCAATAATTCACAAAAGTGAATTCATAGCACATTGCTCAACACTTCCCTCTCCAGACTGTGAGGCCCTTTTGTTTAAAATTAGTGTTTCTGAACAGGAAACCTTCAAAGGACTATTAATTTATCGCCCACCTGGCTCTAAAACCAATTTTTTAACAAACTTATCTTCTTTGCTAGAACTGGGTATTCAATCCAGATGCTTTACCATTCTGGGTGATTTGAACTTTCATTTGGAAACTCTAACCGATAAGGAAACACAGGAACTCTTAGATATTACATCGGATGTAGGTCTTCAACAGTTAGTTGAAGGCTCTACACACCAAGCAGGTCATACCTTGGATGGTGTGTTTACAAATAATGCAGCCCTATCTATTACATCTATTCTCCCCCTTACGTGGTCCGATCACCACGCTGTTTTATTTCATTGGGACCTGCCTGGCTCCATAATTAATAATATGACTAGCATTAAACTTGCTAGGAGAGCCTGGCACAATATTGACTCAGGTGTATTAGAAACACAGCTTTTACAAAGCATTCCGGTTTCAGAGTTGGATGCAGAGGGATTAGCTAGAAGCTATACTTTCTGGCTAGACTCTAATTTTGCTAAACTAGCCCCTGTAACGGAGGTAATTAGAAATAGAAAAACTCCATCTGCTCCATGGTTCTCTGAAGCCCTAAGACTAGACAAACAAGCCTGTAGGAGGCAAGAGAGAACATGGCGGAAAAACTATAATGTAGCTGAAAAAGCACAATATAAGCTTATGCTAGCAGATTATAAGAAAAAAATAATTATTGAGAAGAGCCAATATTTTACGCTGAAAATAGAGATGGCGGGCAACTCAAGCAAAGAACTTTTTTCAGTCATAAATAATCTGACAACTGCGAAAAGGAAGCTACGGTGAATTACACTCAAGACTTCTGCAACACATTGGCCCAGGCGTTTAAAGCAAAGGTCTATCAAATCTATGATCAATTTGCCTCACATATTCCTCATAATGCTGGCATAGATCAGGAAGTTAAGGCCACAAAACCTTTTTTTAAATTTTACCTCTACCTCTCCAGAGCAGATTGCCACTCTTCTCATAAAGACTAAATCTGGGTCTCCGGATGTCATATTATCAGTCCCCAGTTATCTTGCATCTTTAATCAAATGCTCTCACAAGGATCCTTCCCAACAATGTGGAAACAGGCCTGTATATTACCATTACTAAAAAAGCCTAATCTGGATGTAACGGACCCAGCCAATTATAGACCGATTGCTAGACTTCCGTTGCCTGCAAAAATAATTGAGAAAATTGTTAATATGGAACTTTCCACATTTATTCTAGATAACAACGTCTTAGACCACAGCCAATTTGGTTTTCGATCATGCCACAGCACCGAGACAGCTTTAATCAAGACTACGGAGGAAATTCGTACCGCACTAGATGGCGGCGGATCAGCAGCTCTGATCCTCCTTGACCTGTCCGCGGCATTTGATACTGTGGACCACAACCTACTGATAGAACGGCTGAAAACTATTGGTCTAGGAGGAAAGGCCCTGCTGTTTTTAACATCTTTTTTAGCAGATAGAGTGCAGACAGTGCAACTGGGCGATTTTAAATCTACGCCTTTTATTTTGCCTTGTGGGGTGCCACAGGGCTCTTCCTTGAGCCCCACACTTTTTAACATATATGTGTCCAAATTAGCACCTTTGATTAGAAGCTTTGATCTAATTCCGACCTCATATGCTGATGACACCCAATTGGTTATTTCTACCATAGACAAGGATGTTGATTTTTCTATCAAACTACATGATTGCATGGTCTCCCTGAGCTTGTGGATGAGCAGGCACTGTCTGAAGCTCAATTCGAGCAAAACCGAGGTGGTGCTTTTGGAAACCTTGCTCCCTTTGGTCACCAATTTGGTGGCCAAGTACACTGGGCCCCCTTCCAACACCAGTAGTTAAAGCTAAAAACCTGGGGGTCATAATAGACGAGAAGTTGAATTTTAAATCGCAGGTCTCTAAGGTGGTATCTTCTGCTTTCTTCACCATTAAAACCGTGCGCAAGATTCTTCCTTTCATTCCGATAAACACTAGAAAAACTGTTTTAACTTCCTTGGTCTTATCTAAGTTGGATTACTGTAATGCCCTATATATGAATTTACAGTCTAATCAACTTAGAAGATTACAAGCGGCACAGAATGCTGCTGCCAGACTGGTGCTAGATGTCCCTAAGCATCAGTCAATTAGGGCCGGGATACAGAAGTTGCATTGGCTGCCAGTTGCCCAGCGCGTGAAATTTAAGGCACTTTGTATAGTGCACAAGGCACTTTATAGAGTAGGTCCACGATTTCTATGGCATGCCTTTAGTTGGTACTCCCCCAGCAGACAATTACGATCGGCTAATGCTTTCCTGATGCTCACCTCCAGAGTCAGGACGATGAACTGGGGGGGGAGGAGTTTCAGACATGGTGCTATTAGGCTATGGAACTCCCTTCCGCTCGCTCTTAGGAAGATATCTTCTTTGATTAAGTTCAGGAAGAATCTTAAGACATGGCTTTTTAAAAACTAATTCTCCCTACAGTATGCGGTCCTTAAGCGCCTAGACACCTATGGGTATTAGCACGCTATAAAAGTTGTTGTAACATAACATAACATAACATCCCCAACCCGTAGTGTGCCAGGAAGCGCGTTTGCAGAGTGATGGAGAAAGGGGGGCGTGACCTCCGAAGACCTCTTAGCAGTACCACTGTGTGGGACTTACTGGAGGTAACAGAAGGGGTAGTTGGCCCCCAAGGACGTCCTTGGGGGCCAACTATTCCTCCTATTACCTCCAGTAAGTCCCACACAACAGCATTGGTAAGTTCTCATAGCAGGCCACGCCACCTTTGCCCACCACTCTGCAAACGCGCTCCCTGGCGTGCTTTTAAATGGGGATTAAAGTCCCCTTCGATGCTGGGCGTCCTTAGGGGCCAACTAGCCTACCTGACAACTTCAGTAAGCCCCACACAGTGGGATTGCTGAGAGGTGGACACAGGCCACACACCCTTTCTGCACCACTCTGCAAACACGCCTCCTGGCGAGCTCTTGGTTGGGGGATGAAGTCCCCTTGCCCCCTGAGGGTCCCTGGGGGCCAACTAGCCCTCCTGTTATCTCTAGTAAGCCCTATACAGCTGGATTGCTGAGAGTGGCCCGAGGCCACACCCCCTTTTTACACCACTCTGCAAACGCGCCTCCTGGCACACTGCTGCTCGGGGGATGAATTCCACTTTAGCCCTGAGGTCCTCAGGACACAAGAGGACCTCATTGCCCCACCAGAAGTGCGACAAGAGGCCCGTTTGCAGAGTGGTGCAAAAAGGGGCGTGGCCTCGGACCACCTCTCAGCAATCCCACTGTGTGGGGCTTACTGGAGGTACCTGGTGGGCTAGTTGGACCCTAAGGACCCTTAGGATTCAAAGGGACTTAATCCCCCAATCCAGAACGCGCATTTTCAGAGGGGTGCAGGGAGGGGGTGGGGCCTCCGGCGAGATGCCGGTTTCTCCTTCCTTTTTTTTTTAGAAGGGGGGCTGTGTCGCCCCTTCTCTTAATAAAATTATTTTAAAAAACGGGAAGGGGGCCACGCAGTTCCCCTCCCGAGGCTGATTTCAGCCCCAGGGACCCCATCCCCTGAGGCATGGCCACATATTTTTTTTTTTTTTTTTAAGGAGGAGGGCCGCGCGGCCCCCATCTTGAGCACTTTTTCGGCCCCGGGGACCCCATCCCTCGGGGCATTGCCTCGTATATATTTTTTTGATTTATTTATTTTTGGGAAGGGGCCACGTGGCCCGCCTTCCCTGGGCCACTATTGGCCCTGGGGACCCCATCCCCCGGGGCCTGGCCACACATTGGGGACCACGGCGGGAGCCTCAATGCCCCTGCGGTCCCAGCCGGCTCCCCACATCCTGCGGGAGCCGGCATTGCTTTTGGACAAGGGGAGCTGCTGACATGCAGCTCCCGTTGTCCTAAAGCAATACTGCTTTGCTTCGTGGAAGTGAGAGTAGGTTTCCTGCTCCCGCTTCCACAAAGCAAAGCAGATGTTTGCAATGACATGACGGGAGCCGTGCTCCCGCCCTGTCATTGCAAACTGCAATGTCCCGGGGGTGGGCACCGGGACTTTACTGGAGCTGGCCCTCGGGGGTGGCGGTTGCCAGGGCCGAGGAGGGCTCCATGAGGGAAGCCGCGCGGCCCCCCGCCCATCCTGATTAAAGCCCCAGGGAGGTGGTGGTCCCCGGGGCCGGGGGGCCACTATGGACCTCTGTATGTTATTTATTAAATGCCCCAGGGAGGTGGTGATCCCCGAGGCAGTGTGGGGGCAGCAGCCCCCTCCACCCTTATTTTTTTAATTATTGAAGCCCCTGGGAGGTGGCAGTCCCTGAGGCTTGGGAGGGCCTGCGAGGCCCCCCAAAAATAATGGCAATGCCCTGGGGAAATCAATCAATCAATCAATCACAGAATTTGTAGAGCGCACTACTTACCCGCGAGGGTCTCAAGGCGTGAGGGAAGAAAAGGAAGGGGGGGGGAGCTGCTACTGGTCGAACAGCCAGGTCTTGAATAGCCTCCTGAAGGTTAGCAGGTCTTGGGTCTGTCGGCTGAGTGGAAGGGTGTTCCAGGTCTTGGCGGCGAGGTGGGAGAAGGATCTGCCGCCGGTGGTAGTTCTTCGGATGCGCGGGAAGGTGGCCAGGGAGAGGTCGGCGGAGCGGAGCTGGCGGTTGGGGACGTAGAAGGAGAGTCGTCTGTTGAGGTAGGCTGGGCCGGTCTTGTGGAGTGCCTTGTGTGCGTGGATGAGGAGTTTGAAGGAGATTCTCCTGTCGACGGGGAGCCAGTGCAGGTTTCTCAGGTGGGGGGTGATGTGGCTGTGGCATGGAACGTCGAGGATCAGGCGTGCAGAGGCATTTTGGATTCGTTGCAGTCGTTTGATGAGCTTGGTCGGGGCTCCTGCGTAGAGGGCGTTTCCATAGTCGAGTCTGCTACTCACAAGGGCCTGGGTAACTGTTCTTCTTGTGTCTGTCGGGATCCACCTGTAGATCTTGCGGAGCATGCGGAGGGTGTTGAAGCAGGAGGAGGAGACTGCGTTGACTTGCTTGGTCATGGAGAGCATTGAGTCGAGGATGACTCCCAGGTTGCGTGCGTGGTCGGTGGGTGTCGGGGGTGCCCCCAGTGTCGTGGGCCACCAGGAGTCATCCCAGGCTGAAGGGTTGGAGCCGAGGATGAGGACCTCCGTCTTGTCCGTGTTCAGCTTTAGTCGGCTGCTCTTTATCCAATCGGCTACGGCCTTCATTCCTTCGTGGAGGTTGGATTTGGCGGTGAGGGGGTCCTTGGTGAGGGAGAGGATCAGTTGAGTGTCATCGGCGTAGGAGATTATGTTGAGGTCGTGCTGTCGGGCGATGTGTGCGAGTGGGGCCATGTAGATGTTGAACAGTGTCGGGCTGAGGGATGATCCCTGGGGTACGCCGCAGATGATCTCGGAGGCTTCGGATCAGAATGGCGGGAGGCGGGAAGTGGCAGTCCCCCGGGCAGCCACTTCCCCAACCGCTCCCAACCGCGCCAACCGCGCCAACCGCGCCTTTAATTTAAAAAAAAAGCCCCGGGGAGGTGGTGGTCCCTGGGGCTGCGGGGGGCTACGAGGCCCCCCACATTTAATGATTAAAGCCCCGGGGAGGTGGCGGCCCCTGGTGCTGCATGGGGGGGCAAGAGCCCCCCACACTTATCTTTAATCAAGAAGCCCCAGGAAGGTGGCGGTCCGTGGGGCATGCCCCCTGCATTTCATGACTATCGCCCCGAGGAGGTGGCGGTCCCCGGGGCAGCGGGGGCCCGCTCAGGTCCCCGCATGCTAATGTGACATTGCCCCCGGGACCTGGCCCACCCGGGGGCTTAAAGAAATGGAGCACGGAAGACGGCGATTCGTTTTTTTTTTTTTTAATTTTCCGTCGGATTCGCGCACCCAGTGCGAATTCCACCCAAACATTTTTTTAAATGTTATTTTTTTGCCCTCAGGGGGTCCCACAGCAGGCCTAGGGGGTCAGGGTGTTTCTACCCTGCGCCCTTTTCTAGATTTTTTTCCTTTTTTTATTTTTTCTTGTGACTCGGTTCAACCGAGTCACAAGATGGCTGCCAACACTTTCTGGTTTGGAGTGTTGGTAGCCAATCAGAATGAAGCTCATGATCGGGAGGGTTCCCGAATGCTCCTCAGTCATCAGATATCAATATTTTTTATTTTTGAATTTCTCAGGAACTACTGAACGGATTTACACCATTTAAAAAAAAGGTCGCTTTCTGAACCAAGAGCTACCTTTTTGCCAAATTTGGTGTCATTCCGTTCAGCAGTTCGGGCTGTAGCTTTGTCTAAAGTTTCCTATGGAAATTAACATGGAGAAAACGCATTTTGGGACCACCCTTTTTTCTCAGTCCCCGCTTGACGAACCACCCCAAAACTTTTGAGACAGGAGCTGACCTGAGCGAACCATTAGTTTTGAAAATTTCGCGAAGATTCATCAAACGGCGCCAAAGATATTGGCAAAAGAAAAACGCTTTTTGAATAGAAACAAGGTCCTAACTATAACTATCTACTGGCGACTGCCAGTAGGTAATATATATATATATATAGATATAGATATATATAGAGATATATATATATATATATATACACTAACATATATATGTTTGTGGGGTTTATATCAGTATGTATTTATATATATTATTATATATTAGTAGAACTTATTTAATTTACATTATAATAAATGTATATATTAAAATGCAATATTTAGCATTTACTACTTTAAACTCTAATTATATAAAAATCTATATTTTTGGATGATATTAGTGTCAATGATTTGTTTTTTTACAGATATTTTGGTACTTACCATTTTAAGTATAGGTGTCTCTACATTGTGGTAAATTACATTTTTGACAAGATATTTTTGTCAATATAATTTTTACCACACTATTGTGTCAGTGATATGAAAGGCTCTAAGGTTCTCATTTTGATGTATCTGTACTCCTTGAATACCCATTCTGGTCTATCCAACGAGACAAATGTGGACTGAAGAAAATGTTGATTTGCAATGTCAGGTTAGATGTACTATATTTTTTCTGACATTTGAATTTCCTCTATACATCACATTTTTTCCTCTTTTAAATAAGTCATGTAGCCCACTAATTCCTTTTTGTAATAACTTTTCTGTTTTATATTAGCTTCACTTTTTATGGAAGGAGATTGCAGTACATTCTTTTTCTTTCCGCATTCCTTCCCCTCTCCCTTTCACCATTATCTGACCTCTTCCTTTCACCATCAATCTCACCTGGGCCTTTCACTCCCTCTCTATGTCTTCTCATTCCCCTCTGTTTCTGTCCTGATCATCATCTCCTGGTTATCCTCTCATCAGGGGCGGCCAGCATGTCTTGCAAGTGGGAGGGCGCGTGTAGGGGTCGCAAGGGGGGCTGAGGGGGAAGTGGGGGAGTCGCGCAGGGGGAGGAGTAAAAAAAAATTAAACTTACCTTGAGGCCAGGTCCCGCGTCTTCTCAGCTCCTGCTCTCCTGCCTCCGACAGGAACAGGAAGCAGGCAGCCAGGCTCCCTCCCCAGAGCCAAACACAACGCTGCAATGCAGCGTTGTGATTGGTCTGAGCGCCGTATCAGGATGGAAGGGTGGGCATGTTCTCCATGCAGGCTGTATTGCAGCCTGCATGGTCAACTGGGAATTGCACATGTGCACTTAGGAGTGGGCAAACCACTCCTCCCCCGCTCCCAGAGCAGAGCAGCACTGCCCACCCGCCCGCCATAGCTGAGGAGCCGCTACTACCGCTCATTCATTTCACTAAACCTGCCTTCTTTTCGCACCTTTCTCTTCCCCGTTACCTCATTTCAGTAATCACTTTCCACTTCCACTTCCCCCTCCCCCTTCCCACTCTCTCTATGCAGTAAGCCCTGGGTCATGCTGCCCTTGAAGACTTACTAGAGTCCATTTTTTTCAACTTCTCAAACCCTCCTTCCAGCATGTATATTTTTAAAATAGAAATATATAACAATTCTTATGATTTTAGGAAATAAAAACATTGTAAACATTGTAAGAAGACTTTTTCTTTTATCGCTCTTAACCCAGAATTCCATATGTGGTCCATAGGAAATAATTTATTTGTGTTCTTCAGAAGTATTCTTTCGATAAATATCAATTCATCAACATGCTTTTTAGTCAAATTCTGTCAGGAGTGTGTTCACTATTTCTAATTTTTACCTGATTGTCATAGACTTGTGGTCACAAACACATGGAGTGTATTGCTAATTTCTAGGCATGCATCACCCTCCTTAATCTTCTTTTATTTATTTGCCTTACCCCCTTCACTACTGTCATTGCCTGATTTCAGAACTCCCTCTTAACATATGGCTGTCAAACTTTTCAAACTCTCTTTCTGCTTGTGGTTTATTCCAAGTCACAGTAGAAATAAAAATCTGACTCCCAAAGCCCATTTTTAATTTCCCTAAACCTTTTTCTAAATATCTAGCCACTCTATCTTATTTTACTACTACACATTGCGTATGTAAGTTATTTATAAAATATTTCTGGTTTCCATCAGATGAGCACACACTGGTGGTCATGCACATATGTAATGGCATTTTACTTTGTGGTAGGTACTGAAATTTTGTAGTGCAGTAGCCTTGTTTCCAAGGTAAAATTAGTCACCACAGTAATATGGCACGTAAGTGCCCTGTAGGTGTGCTGTATAGTTGAGCAACCCTACTACATTTCTGCATTCTGTAAGGGAAGCCAGAGTGGAATTACGCTGAACTCACAGAACTCCTATCTTAAGACTACTTGGAGACCAGTGACACTTAGGGCCTCATTACGAGGTCGGGTGGAAACTTTCTGCCTGACTCCGTCTCGGAATCGGAACTGACCGACTCGAGGTCGGCGGTTCTGCCCAACTGATCATGATGCGACCGGATTCCCATTGACTTCTATGGGAGCCCATGTTCTGTCCGACAACACAGGCTCCTATGGGGAAATGGGGGGTGTGCGGAAAACCCTGCACCCTGTCGTGGGCATCCCATTGTGCCAGCCACACAGTGCAGGGTTTTACAGGGGGGTTCCCTAGGTACCCACTCGACCCCAAACTGGAAGCCGCAGGATGAAGGGGGCCTGCCAGGGGCCCCCAAAGTCACTTTCCGACAACCTTATTGTGTCGGACAGGCCGACTCGGAAAGGCTGTTGGAAACCAGCATTGTATTCACTCAGTCGAAAACGCAGTCCATAGAGCTTTACGATGCGGTTCTGACCGACACGAATTCTCCGAGAGCCGGTCGAAACCGATTCGGAAAGGCCGTGCAATTTACAATTCGACCGCGAAAATCGTAATCAGTTGGGCGAATTGTAAACCATTGTGTCGGAACCCTTCCGACCAACTCGGTCTAGGGGAATCCGACTGCCGGGAGGAGGCTTCCCGCCCGACATCATAAAGAGGCCCTTAATGCAAATGAAAACTGAGCTGGACTTCACTTAATATTATCTGTATATAACTATACTATCAGGGAAGCCATTAACTATGGCATAGTGTTTGCAATATCTTTTTAATACAGTGCTGTCAGGCTGCCCCCAAATATTGCACTGACTGAAGCAAGAGGATTTTGAGATACTGCTGGATGAACCTGAGTAATTGATGACTCACAATAAATGTCACTGTACCGGTAGCTAAATAACTTTAATTGCACTATAAATGTATATCAATTAGAACAAAAAATTCGATGAGGGGTGGGTTGTTATCTAAACAAGGCAAATGGATTATGTGACTTCATCTGTGATAATTCAAATTGTCTTTTTGACTATTTTTGTCTTAGCTTATAATAATTTGGGATTCTGGGTGCCTATCATAGGCCTGATTCACGAATGAATTTGCACAATTATATACAATTTATTGGCCCATGAAAAGAAATTTGCAAACATTCTTAGTAACTCAGTGGCAGCTCCTTTTAATTGGTACAGGGGCTATCCCCCCTTGTTTTCTGGACTGTTTGTTTTTATTATACCAAGAGTGAATAATAATCTATTTTTCACTCTTGTTATAATAAAAATGCAGCCCTTCTTCTGTCCAGCAAAAGTCTCTGTTGGCAGGCACTGGCACACAAAGGTGCCTGCACCAGCCTTCAGAGAGAGATCAACAGGGCTGGAGGAATTGCATCCCTGGTCTTGAGGCCCTTGCATTCCTTGCATGCCTCCCCCATTTGTGATGTGCTAAGCATCACACCTAAAGTTAGGCATGGGTGCTGCAGGTTTAAGTCTTGCAGTGACCATGGCTACACTCCAATCAGCCTGGTCATCTTGCCCTTTCCCAGTTGGGAAAGGGCAAGATGCAAGAGCAGAGCCTAAAACCTAAAATTTGCAACTGCGAAAGTTCGAGGTTTTTAGTTTCATGCCTCAGGACTGGAGGCTGAAATGATAAGAGTCCAAACAGGACCTGCTGCAAGGTAAGTAAAAAAAGCTCTGAGGCTTTTAATTGTTGTGTGGTGTGCATATGGGCAATTGTGTGTGTTTGTGGGTAAGTGTGTCTGTGAGAGACAGCATGTGCACATGGGTGTGTGTGTGTGTGTGTGTGTGTGCACATGTGTGCGACTGAAAGTGAGAGAATCAGGGAATGGAGTCAGTGAGTGACAATTCGTGGTAGGAAGACTAAGTATGATGTGAATGTATGACAGTGAGTGAGGGAGAATGATAGTGAATGAAACTGAGAGGGAGAATGTCAGTGAGTGTTACTATGAGGGAAAATGATAGTGAGTTTAACTGCGAGGGAAAATGACAGTGCGTGCTACTGTGAGGAAGAATTACAATGAGTGTAACTGTGAGGGAGAATAAAAATTAATGTTACTGTGAATGTGATAGAGAATGACAGTGAGTGTTACTATGAGGGAGAATGACAGAAGTGTAACTGTAAGGGAGAATGACAGTGAATGTCACTGTGAGGGAGAATGACGGAGTGTTATTGTGTTTAAGACTGAGTGAATCACAGTTTGAACAAGTTAGAATGAATGAGACAGAGTGAGAATCAGTGAGACTGATTTTGTCATAGTGAGTCTGAATGAGTGGGACTGAGTATAAATGAGTAAGAATGATTGAGACTAGGTGAGTGAGTGAGATTGATTGAATCAAAGTATATTGATTGACTGAGAACAAATGAAAATAAGTGGGACTAAGTGAGACTGACTAAGAATGAGTGAGACTGAGTGAGTCACAGTCTGAGTGAGTCAGAGAATGAGTGACACTTATGGAGTCAGAGAATGAGTAAGATTAAATGAGTCAGAGAATGAGTGAGACTGAGCTAGTCAGAGAATGAGTGAGACAAAGTGAGACGAAATGCGTGGGACTAAGGGGAAACAAATGAGCTTGAGCGAGACTAGGGGAGTCAGAGTGAGACTAAGGGGCCGATTCCGATTCCGGCCGGAAAATGTACCGACCGATTCGGAGCCGAAATTAACTCCGACAGACACGTACCGGTGCAGCCCGACCCGCCAAGTACGATGAGAAGCGAGCAAAACCCGACCGACTCGTACGGAACACCATCCGAACGACCGAGCCGCGCGGAAAACAGCAATCCGGCCGGAAAAACACGCGATTCGAACCGACCGACTCGCACCCGGAACAAACCCGAACGAGACGTACCCGCGAACTCCCACCCGCCAAGTACGATGCAAGGCGTGGAAAACACGACCGAGTCGCACGGAGGACAAGCCGTACGACCGACACGCATACAAAACAGCAAGGCGAAGCAACCCAAAATACCGCGACCGACGCGTACGCAGCATAGAAAACAGCACAAACACAGCGTGAACGAAACGGAGAAGCCCGCACGAGACAACTGCAGGGTCCAACTCGGTCACAAGAACGTCTCCTACATGCACGAAAAGTACAAAGGGAAAATACACAAAAAAAGGCCAAACAAGCAATTGAAAAGCCAATAAATACTGGGGGGGGGGAGGGGCAGGGAACAAAGACACACCCACAACTCCACCCATATAAAGGACACAAATCCCTACCATGATCCTTTGCAAATTCAAATTACCTGCCAGCACTCAACAGACAGCAACCACACACCCACAGCTCATCCATCACACAAGCCACACACCATCAGCACCACAACAAATAGAAACCTCACATACACCCAGCAAAACACACACTCACACACCTTCACCTGCACACCAACACACACATCACTCACCATCACCACCCATCACCATGCCCCCAAAGAAGAATCATAAGTTCCTAGATAGTGAATTGGAAGTCCTGGTAGATGAGATCCTCCTCAGGGTAGAGCCACAGCTCTTTGGTACACTGGTCCAACAGACACCCATGTCACAGAAAACAAAGATGTGGGAGAGGATCATCGACAGGGTGAAC
>CAWUFW010023054.1:0-83112 GCA_963921515.1 Calotriton arnoldi | reverse complement strand
AAAGTTACGTATTGCTGATTACGATGCACGGTTTGGCAGGTTTCTCCATGCCAGTCTTCCGACATGGAAACTCCTGTCAGAAAGCATGTTTGGGGGGCTCCTAGCAGAGCTCGCTCCTCTTTTCCTGGTGGCATCCGGGTTGGGGGCCGCTCCTTGTTGATCCCTTTGAAATCTGTGGCAGGCACCTTCATGTGCTTGCTACAGGGTGTGCCATTAACACACCCACTATTTCTTCTATTAGAGCTTCTAGAGCTAGAGTCTTCAGAGCTTCTAGATCTAGGCCCAGATAAGCTCCCGGGAGATATGTGCTAAAGCAGAGAGCCTGGAATATGGGGGGCCCTTGCTACCTAAAGTGGTTTTTAATGCTATCTTGTGTGGTGGTGAAATCCCAGCGACTCCGAGAGGTGCTGAAATCATTCCACTTACAAGAAGGGCACAAGGGTCTCCCCAAATTACAGGCCTTATTGATGTCTTCCTCAAAAATTATAAAATTATCTTAACTAATCCAAAATTGATTGAGGAAAATAATATTTTATCCAATTTGCATAGATTCAGGGCCTTCCACAAGAATTTTAGATCAAGTTTTTAGATTTCTTCTGTTAAGATAGGAAGGAAGTGGACTATTAGAGGAGGTGGGTCACTTGTATGTAGTGTTTGTGGACTTAAAAACGGCCTTTGACTCAATAGAACGTACTCAACTCTGGCTAGCTTTAAGAGAATTAGACTCCTAACATATTTACTCTTGAAATCTTGATTCGCCGGCACCAAGATACTTATGCAAAGGTCAGGTGGAATACAGATGGTAGCCTTTCAAATGGATATCTTTGTTCATAAAGGTGTACATCAGGGTTATGCTCTGAGCCTACACTATTTACCTTATACATAAATGGGTTAATAGGAGAGCTGCATGCTTGTGGTGGTGATCCCCCAAAACCAGCAGGCAGCCCTGTAGCCCTGTTTGCTTTTGCAGATGACACCTACTATTGCTAGGACGCTCAAAAGCGAGTCAGAATATCTTGAATAAGTTTGCTAAAGCCTGCACATGACAGGGATTAGAAATTAATTGTTCTAAAATAAAAATACATGGTATTCAACCCCTATAAATCCCATAAGGGTAAAATCTGATGCTGGATCAGTAAACCTTGGACAGTTAAGGCATTTGATTATCTTTGGGAAAAATGACAAGTGACAGGCTGACTCTATCACCACAATTGAAAAGCAATGAATCTCTCCTGTAGTATGCCGACCAGCAATAGCGTTGGAGGGTCAGGCGCCACCATCGACCGCTCTCCTATCCCGTGAACCCCGTGAGCTAAGAGGTTTAGGAGCAGCCTGGTATGGGCTGGTTATGGGGTTGAGAACCTCAAGGAACTAGTCCTTGCTGAGAACAAATTTACCAGGGCGATCTCACTTACCCGTGTGAATGGGCCCACTTTCTCAGCCAGCCAGGACTTGATCTTTGGTCTTAAACCCATTAACAACTTTGCTATCTCGTGGGCCTTCTGTTCTGGTTAAGGATTTGACTAGCAATACAATAGACCTCGTGAAGGAGGCCCCAAGAATGCTGATTTTACAAAAACAAACAGGCCGCATTATGTGCCGAACAAGATCATGACTGGTTTTTAAAAACTAGGCTAAAGTGGGAGGATCCCGGGTCTATATATAGAAATTTGCAAAAGAGGTGCAGAAACAAGCAAGAGAAGTGCAGAAAGAGGCAAGAGAATTGCTGAAAGAAGCAACAGAGGTGTAGAAAGAAGCAACAGAAGTGCACAAAGAGACAAGAGAGGTGCAGAAAGAAGCAAGAACAGTGCAGAAAGAACCAACAGAGCTGCAAAAAGAGGCAAGAGCGGTGCAAAAAGAAAGAAGAGAAGTGCAGAAAGAAGCAAGAGAATTGCTGAAAGAAGCAACAGAGGAGTAGAAAGAAGCAAGAGAAGTGCAGAAAGAGACAAGTGAGGTGCAGAAAGAAGCAAGAGCAGTGCAGAAAGAACCAACAGAGTTGCAAAAAGAGGCAAGAGAGGTGCAGAAACAGGCAAGAAAGGTGCAGAAAGAGGGTACAGGGGTGCAGAAAGAGGCAAGAGAATTGCTGAAAGAAGCAACAGAGGTGTAGAAAGAAGCAAGAGAAGTGCAGAGAGAGGCAACTGAGGTACAGAAAGAAGCAAGAGCAGTGCAGAAAGAACCAACAGAGGTACAAAAAGAGGCAAGAGAGGTGCAAAAGAAGGAAGAGAAGTGCAGAAAGAGGCAAGAGAATTACAGAAAGAGGCAAGTGAGGTACAGAAAGAAGCAAGAGCAGTGCAGAAAGAACCAACAGAGGTGCAAAAAGAGGCAAGAGAGGTGCAAAAGAAGGAAGAGAAGTGCAGAAAGAGGCAAGAGAATTGCTGAAAGAAGCAACAGAGGAGTAGAAAGAAGCAAGAGAAGTGCAGAAAGAGACAAGTGAGGTGCAGAAAGAAGCAGGAGCAGTGCAGAAAGAACCAACAGAGTTGCAAAAAGAGGCAAGAGAGGTGCAGAAACAGGCAAGAAAGGTGCAGAAAGAGGGTACAGGGGTGCAGAAAGAGGCAAGAGAATTGCTGAAAGAAGCAACAGAGGTGTAGAAAGAAGCAAGAGAGGTGCAGAGAGAGGCAACTGAGGTGCAGAAAGAAGCAAGAGCAGTGCAGAAAGAACCAACAGAGGTACAAAAAGAGGCAAGAGAGGTGCAAAAAGAAGGAAGAGAAGTGCAGAAGGAGGCAAGAGAATTGCAGAAAGAGGCAAGTGAGGTGCAGAAAGAAGCAAGAGCAGTGCAGAAAGAACCAACAGAGG
Organism: Calotriton arnoldi; assembly: GCA_963921515.1. NCBI lineage: Eukaryota > Metazoa > Chordata > Amphibia > Caudata > Salamandridae > Calotriton > Calotriton arnoldi. Next base: position 80,319 of record CAWUFW010023054.1, on the reverse strand, counting down.
TACAAAAAGAGGCAAGAGAGGTGCAAAAAGAAGGAAGAGAAGTGCAGAAAGAGGCAAGAGAATTGCTGAAAGAAGCAACAGAGGAGTAGAAAGAAGCAAGAGTAGTGCAGAAAGAGACAAGTGAGGTGCAGAAAGAAGCAAGAGCAGTGCAGAAAGAACCAACAGAGGTGCAAAAAGAGGCAAGAGAGATGCAGAAACAGGCAAGAAAGGTGCAGAAAGAGGGTACAGGGGTGCAGAAAGAGGCAAGAGAATTGCTTAAAGAAGCAACAGAGGTGTAGACTGAAGCAAGAGAAGTGCAGAAAGAGACAAGTGAGGTGGAGAAAGAAGCAAGAGCAGTGCAGAAAGAACCAACAGAGGTGCAAAAAGAGGCAAGAGGGGTGCAAAAGAAGAAAGAGAAGTGCAGAAGGAAGCAAGAGAATTTTCTGAAAGAAGCAACAGAGGAGTAGAAAGAAGCAAGAGAAGTGCAGAAAGAGACAAGTGAGGTGCAGAAAGAAGCAAGAGCAGTGCAGAAAGAACCAACAGAGGTGCAAAAAGAGGCAAGAGAGGCAGAAACAGGCAAGAAAGGTGCAGAAAGAGAGTACAAGGGTGAAGAAAGAGGCATGAGAATTGCTGAAAGAAGCAACAGAGGAGTAGAAAGAAGCAAGAGAAGTGCAGAAAGAGACAAGTGAGGTGCAGAAAGAAGCAAGAGTAGTGCAGAAAGAACCAAAAGGGGTGCAAAAAGAGGCAAAGGGGTGCAAAAAGAAGGAAGAGAAGTGCAGAAAGAGGCATGAGAATTGCTGAAAGAAGCAACAGAGGAGTAAAAAGAAGCAAGAGAAGTGCAGAAAGAGACAAGTGAGGTGCAGAAAGAAGCAAGAGCAGTGCAGAAAGAACCAACAGAGGTGAAGCAAGAGAGGTGCAGAAAGAGGCAAGAAAGGTGCAGAAAGAGGGTACAGGGGTGCAGAAAGAGGCATGAGAATTGGTGAAAGAAGCAACAGAGCTGTAGGAAGAAGCAAGAGAAGTGCAGAAAGAGGCAAGTGAGATGCAGAAAGAAGCAAGAGCAGGGCAGAAAGAACCAACGGAGGTACAAAAAGAGGCAAGAGAGGTGCAAAAATAAGGAAGAGAAGTGCAGAAAGAGGCAAGAGAATTGTTGAAAGAAGCAACAGAGGAGTAGAAAGAAGCAAGAGAAGTGCAGAAAGAAGCAAGAAAAGTGCAGAAAGAAGCCAACGAGGTGGAGAAATAGGGAAGAGGGTTGAGAAAGAGGCAAGAGGGATACAGAAATTTGCAAAAGAGGTGCAGAAACAAGCAAGAGAAATGCAGAAAGAGGCAAGAGAATTGCTGAAAGAAGCAACAGAGGTGTAGAAAGAAGCAACAGAAGTGCAGAAAGAGACAAGAGAGGTGCAGAAAGAAGCAAGAACAGTGCAGAAAGAACCAACAGAGGTGCAAAAAGAGGCAAGAGCGGTGCAAAAAGAAGGAAGAGAAGTGCAGAAAGAAGCAAGAGAATTGCTGAAAGAAGCAACAGAGGAGTAGAAAGAAGCAAGAGAAGTGCAGAAAGAGACAAGTGAGGTGCAGAAAGAAGCAAGAGTAGTGCAGAAAGAACCAACAGAGTTGCAAAAAGAGGCAAGAGAGGTGCAGAAACAGGCAAGAAAGGTGCAGAAAGAGGGTACAGGGGTGCAGAAAGAGACAAGAGAATTGCTGAAAGAAGCAACAGAGGTGTAGAAAGAAGCAAGAGAAGTGCAGAGAGAGGCAACTGAGGTACAGAAAGAAGCAAGAGCAGTGCAGAAAGAACCAACAGAGGTACAAAAAGAGGCAAGAGAGGTGCAAAAAGAAGGAAGAGAAGTGCAGAAAGAGGCAAGAGAATTACAGAAAGAGGCAAGTGAGGTACAGAAAGAAGCAAGAGCAGTGCAGAAAGAACCAACAGAGGTGCAAAAAGAGGCAAGAGAGGTGCAAAAAGAAGGAAGAGAAGTGCAGAAAGAGGCAAGAGAATTGCTGAAAGAAGCAACAGAGGAGTAGAAAGAAGCAAGAGTAGTGCAGAAAGAGACAAGTGAGGTGCAGAAAGAAGCAAGAGCAGTGCAGAAAGAAGCAAGAAAAGTGCAGAAAGAAGCAAAAGAGGTGGAGAAATAGGGAAGAGGTGCAGAAAGAGGCAAGTGAGGTGTAAAATGAGGAAGAGAAGTGCAGAAAGAGGCAAGAGAATTGCTGAAAGAAGCAACAGTGGAGTAGAAAGAATCAACAGAAGTGCAGAAAGAGACAAGTGAGGTGCAGAAAGAAGCAAGAGCAGTGCAGAAAGAAGCAAGAGAGGTGCAAAAATGAGGAAGAGAAGTGCAGAAAGAGGCAAGAGAATTGTTGAAAGAAGCAACAGTGGAGTAGAAAGAATCAACAGAAGTGCAGAAAGAGACAAGTGAGGTGCAGAAAGAAGCAAGAGCAGTACAGAAAGAAGCAAGAAAAGTGCAGAAAGAAGCAAAAGAGGTGGAGAAATAGGGAAGAGGGTGCAGAAAGAGGCAAGAGGGATATAGAAATTTGCAAAGAGGAGCAGAAACAAGCAAGAGAAGTGCAGAAAGAGGCAAGAGAATTGCTGAAAGAAGCAACAGAGGTGTAGAAAGAAGCAACAGAAGTGCAGAAAGAGACAAGTGAGGTGCAGAAAGAAGCAAGAGCAGTGCAGAAAGAACCAACAGAGCTGCAAAAGAGGCAAGAGCGGTGCAAAAGAAAGAAGAGAAGTGCAGAAAGAGGCAAGAGAATTGCTGAAAGAAGCAACAGAGGAGTAGAAAGAAGCAAGAGAAGTGCAGAAAGAGACAAGTGAGGTGCAGAAAGAAGCAAGAGCAGTGCAGAAAGAACCAACAGAGTTGCAAAAAGAGGCAAGAGAGGTGCAGAAACAGGCAAGAAAGGTGCAGAAAGAGGGTACAGGGGTGCAGAAAGAGGCAAGAGAATTGCTGAAAGAAGCAACAGAGGTGTAGAAAGAAGCAAGAGAAGTGCAGAGAGAGGCAACTGAGGTGCAGAAAGAAGCAAGAGCAGTGCAGAAAGAACCAACAGAGGTACAAAAAGAGGCAAGAGAGGTGCAAAAAGAAGGAAGAGAAGTGCAGAAAGAGGCAAGAGAATTACAGAAAGAGGCAAGTGAGGTACAGAAAGAAGCAAGAGCAGTGCAGAAAGAACCAACAGAGGTGCAAAAAGAGGCAAGAGAGGTGCAAAAAGAAGGAAGAGAAGTGCAGAAAGAGGCAAGAGAATTGCTGAAAGAAGCAACAGAGGAGTAGAAAGAAGCAAGAGAAGTGCAGAAAGAGACAAGTGAGGTGCAGAAAGAAGCAAGAGCAGTGCAGAAAGAACCAACAGAGTTGCAAAAAGAGGCAAGAGAGGTGCAGAAACAGGCAAGAAAGGTGCAGAAAGAGGGTACAGGGGTGCAGAAAGAGGCAAGAGAATTGCTGAAAGAAGCAACAGAGGTGTAGAAAGAAGCAAGAGAGGTGCAGAGAGAGGCAACTGAGGTGCAGAAAGAAGCAAGAGCAGTGCAGAAAGAACTAACAGAGGTACAAAAAGAGGCAAGAGAGGTGCAAAAAGAAGGAAGAGAAGTGCAGAAAGAGGCAAGAGAATTGCAGAAAGAGGCAAGTGAGGTGCAGAAAGAAGCAAGAGCAGTGCAGAAAGAACCAACAGAGGTACAAAAAGAGGCAAGAGAGGTGCAAAAAGAAGGAAGAGAAGTGCAGAAAGAGGCAAGAGAAGTCCTGAAAGAAGCAACAGAGGAGTAGAAAGAAGCAAGAGTAGTGCAGAAAGAGACAAGTGAGGTGCAGAAAGAAGCAAGAGCAGTGCAGAAAGAACCAACAGAGGTGCAAAAAGAGGCAAGAGAGATGCAGAAACAGGCAAGAAAGGTGCAGAAAGAGGGTACAGGGGTGCAGAAAGAGGCAAGAGAATTGCTTAAAGAAGCAACAGAGGTGTAGACTGAAGCAAGAGAAGTGCAGAAAGAGACAAGTGAGGTGGAGAAAGAAGCAAGAGCAGTGCAGAAAGAACCAACAGAGGTGCAAAAAGAGGCAAGAGGGGTGCAAAAAGAAGAAAGAGAAGTGCAGAAGGAAGCAAGAGAATTTTCTGAAAGAAGCAACAGAGGAGTAGAAAGAAGCAAGAGAAGTGCAGAAAGAGACAAGTGAGGTGCAGAAAGAAGCAAGAGCAGTGCAGAAAGAACCAACAGAGGTGCAAAAAGAGGCAAGAGAGGTGCAGAAACAGGCAAGAAAGGTGCAGAAAGAGAGTACAAGGGTGAAGAAAGAGGCATGAGAATTGCTGAAAGAAGCAACAGAGGAGTAGAAAGAAGCAAGAGAAGTGCAGAAAGAGACAAGTGAGGTGCAGAAAAAAGCAAGAGTAGTGCAGAAAGAACCAAAAGGGGTGCAAAAAGAGGCAAAGGGGGTGCAAAAAGAAGGAAGAGAAGTGCAGAAAGAGGCATGAGAATTGCTGAAAGAAGCAACAGAGGAGTAAAAAGAAGCAAGAGAAGTGCAGAAAGAGACAAGTGAGGTGCAGAAAGAAGCAAGAGCAGTGCAGAAAGAACCAACAGAGGTGAAGCAAGAGAGGTGCAGAAAGAGGCAAGAAAGGTGCAGAAAGAGGGTACAGGGGTGCAGAAAGAGGCATGAGAATTGGTGAAAGAAGCAACAGAGCTGTAGGAAGAAGCAAGAGAAGTGCAGAAAGAGGCAAGTGAGATGCAGAAAGAAGCAAGAGCAGGGCAGAAAGAACCAACGGAGGTACAAAAAGAGGCAAGAGAGGTGCAAAAATAAGGAAGAGAAGTGCAGAAAGAGGCAAGAGAATTGTTGAAAGAAGCAACAGAGGAGTAGAAAGAAGCAAGAGAAGTGCAGAAAGAGACAAGTGAGGTGCAGAAAGAAGCAAGAGCAGTGCAGAAAGAAGCAAGAAAAGTGCAGAAAGAAGCCAACGAGGTGGAGAAATAGGGAAGAGGGTTGAGAAAGAGGCAAGAGGGATACAGAAATTTGCAAAAGAGGTGCAGAAACAAGCAAGAGAAATGCAGAAAGAGGCAAGAGAATTGCTGAAAGAAGCAACAGAGGTGTAGAAAGAAGCAACAGAAGTGCAGAAAGAGACAAGAGAGGTGCAGAAAGAAGCAAGAACAGTGCAGAAAGAACCAACAGAGGTGCAAAAAGAGGCAAGAGCGGTGCAAAAAGAAGGAAGAGAAGTGCAGAAAGAAGCAAGAGAATTGCTGAAAGAAGCAACAGAGGAGTAGAAAGAAGCAAGAGAAGTGCAGAAAGAGACAAGTGAGGTGCAGAAAGAAGCAAGAGCAGTGCAGAAAGAACCAACAGAGTTGCAAAAAGAGGCAAGAGAGGTGCAGAAACAGGCAAGAAAGGTGCAGAAAGAGGGTACAGGGGTGCAGAAAGAGGCAAGAGAATTGCTGAAAGAAGCAACAGAGGTGTAGAAAGAAGCAAGAGAAGTGCAGAGAGAGGCAACTGAGGTACAGAAAGAAGCAAGAGCAGTGCAGAAAGAACCAACAGAGGTACAAAAAGAGGCAAGAGAGGTGCAAAAAGAAGGAAGAGAAGTGCAGAAAGAGGCAAGAGAATTACAGAAAGAGGCAAGTGAGGTACAGAAAGAAGCAAGAGCAGTGCAGAAAGAACCAACAGAGGTGCAAAAAGAGGCAAGAGAGGTGCAAAAAGAAGGAAGAGAAGTGCAGAAAGAGGCAAGAGAAGTCCTGAAAGAAGCAACAGAGGAGTAGAAAGAAGCAAGAGTAGTGCAGAAAGAGACAAGTGAGGTGCAGAAAGAAGCAAGAGCAGTGCAGAAAGAAGCAAGAAAAGTGCAGAAAGAAGCAAAAGAGGTGGAGAAATAGGGAAGAGGGTGCAGAAAGAGGCAAGTGAGGTGCAAAAATGAGGAAGAGAAGTGCAGAAAGAGGCAAGAGAATTGTTGAAAGAAGCAACAGTGGAGTAGAAAGAATCAACAGAAGTGCAGAAAGAGACAAGTGAGGTGCAGAAAGAAGCAAGAGCAGTGCAGAAAGAAGCAAGAGAGGTGCAAAAATGAGGAAGAGAAGTGCAGAAAGAGGCAAGAGAATTGTTGAAAGAAGCAACAGTGGAGTAGAAAGAATCAACAGAAGTGCAGAAAGAGACAAGTGAGGTGCAGAAAGAAGCAAGAGCAGTACAGAAAGAAGCAAGAAAAGTGCAGAAAGAAGCAAAAGAGGTGGAGAAATAGGGAAGAGGGTGCAGAAAGAGGCAAGAGGGATATAGAAATTTGCAAAAGAGGAGCAGAAACAAGCAAGAGAAGTGGTGAAAGAGGCAAGAGAATTGCTGAAAGAAGCAACAGAGGTGTAGAAAGAAGCAAGAGAAGTGCAGAAAGAGGCAAGTGAGGTGCAGAAAGAAGCAACAGCAGTGCAGAAAGAACCAACAGAGGGGCAAAAAGAGGCAAGAGAGGTGCAAAAAGAAGGAAGAGAAGTGCAGAAAGAGGCAAGAGAATTGCTGAAAGAAGCAACAGAGGAGTAGAAAGAAGCAAGAGAAGTGCAGAAAGAGACAAGTGAGGTGCAGAAAGAAGCAAGAGCAGTGCAGAAAGAACCAACAGAGGTGCAAAAAGAGGCAAGAGAGGTGCAGAAACAGGCAAGAAAGGTGCAGAAAGAGGGTACAGGGGTGCAGAAAGAGGCAAGAGAATTGCTGAAAGAAGCAACAGAGGTGTAGAAAGAAGCAAGAGAAGTGCAGAAAGAGGCAAGTGAGGTGCAGAAAGAAGCAAGAGCAGTACAAAAAGAACCAACAGAGGTACAAAAAGAGGCAAGAGAGGTGCAAAAAGAAGGAAGAGAAGTGCAGAAAGAGGCAAGAGAATTGCAGAAAGAGGCAAGTGAGGTGCAGAAAGAAGCAAGAGCAGTGCAGAAAGAACCAACAGAGGTGCAAAAAGAGGCAAGAGAGGTGCAAAAAGAAGGAAGAGAAGTGCAGAAAGAGGCAAGAGAATTCCTGAAAGAAGCAACAGAGGAGTAGAAAGAAGCAAGAGAAGTGCAGAAAGAGACAAGTGAGGTGCAGAAAGAAGCAAGAGCAGTGCAGAAAGAACCAACAGAGGTGCAAAAAGAGGCAAGAGGGGTGCAAAAAGAAGAAAGAGAAGTGCAGAAAGAGGCAAGAGAATTTTCTGAAAGAAGCAACAGAGGAGTAGAAAGAAGCAAGAGAAGTGCAGAAAGAGACAAGTGAGGTGCAGAAAGAAGCAAGAGCAGTGCAGAAAGAACCAACAGAGGTGCAAAAAGAGGCAAGAGAGGTGCAGAAACAGGCAAGAAAGGTGCAGAAAGAGAGTACAAGGGTGAAGAAAGAGGCAAGAGAATTGCTGAAAGAAGCAACAGAGGTGTAGAAAGAAGCAAGAGAAGTGCAGAAAGAGGCAAGTGAGGTGCAGAAAGAAGCAAGAGCAGTGCAGAAAGAACCAACAGAGGTGCAAAAAGAGGCAAGAGAGGTGCAAAAAGAAGGAAGAGAAGTGCAGAAAGAGGCAAGAGAATTGCAGAAAGAGGCAAGTGAGGTGCAGAAAGAAGCAAGAGCAGTGCAGAAAGAACCAACAGAGGTGCAAAAAGAGGCAAGAGAGGTGCAAAAAGAAGGAAGAGAAGTGCAGAAAGAGGCAACAGAATTGCTGAAAGAAGCAACAGAGGAGTAGAAAGAAGCAAGAGAAGTGCAGAAAGAGACAAGTGAGGTGCAGAAAGAAGCAAGAGCAGTGCAGAAAGAACCAACAGAGGTGCAAAAAGAGGCAAGAGAGGTGCAAAAAGAAGGAAGAGAAGTGCAGAAAGAGGCAAGAGAATTCCTGAAAGAAGCAACAGAGGAGTAGAAAGAAGCAAGAGAAGTGCAGAAAGAAGCAAGCGAGGTGCAGAAAGAAGCAAGAGCAGTGCAGAAATAACCAACCGAGGTACAAAAAGAGGCAAGAGAGGTGCAAAAAGAAGGAAGAGAAGTGCAGAAAGAGGCAAGAGAATTGCTGAAAGAAGCAACAGAGGAGTAAAAAGAAGCAAGAGAAGTGCAGAAAGCGACAAGTGAGGTGCAGAAAGAAGCAAGAGCAGTGCAGAAAGAACCAACAGAGGTGAAACAAGAGGCAAGAGAGGTGCAGAAAGAGGCAAGAAAGGTGCAGAAAGAGGGTACAGGGGTGCAGAAAAAGGCAAGAGAATTGTTGAAAGAAGCAACAGTGGAGTAGAAAGAATCAACAGAAGTGCAGAAAGAGACAAGTGAAGTGCAGAAAGAAGCAAGAGCAGTAGAGAAAGAAGCAAGAAAAGAGCAGAAAGAAGCAAAAGAGGTGGAGAAATAGGGAAGAGGGTGCAGAAAGAGGCAAGAGGGATACAGAAATTTGCAAAAGAGGTGCAGAAACAAGCAAGAGAAGTGCTGAAAGAGGCAAGAGAATTGCTGAAAGAAGCAACAGAGGTGTAGAAAGAAGCAAGAGAAGTGCAGAAAGAGGCAAGTGAGGTGCAGAAAGAAGCAAGAGCAGTGCAGAATGAACCAACAGAGGTGCAAAAAGAGGCAAGAGTGGTGCAAAAAGAAGTAAGAGAAGTGCAGAAAGAGGCAAGAGAATTGCTGAAAGAAGCAACAGAGGTGTAGAAAGAAGCAAGAGAAGTGCAGAGAGAGACAAGTGAGGTGCAGAAAGAAGCAAGAGCAGTGCAGAAAGAACCAACAGAGGTGCAAAAAGAGGTGCAGAAATTTGCAACAGTGGTACAGAAAGAAGCAAGAGCAGTGCAGAAAGAAGCAAGAGAAGTGCAGAAAGAAGCAAAAGAGGTGGAGAAATAGGGAAGAGGGTGCAGAAAGAGGCAAGAGGGATACTGAAATTTGCAAAAGAGGTGCAGAAACAACCTAGGGAAGTGCAGAAAGAGGCAAGGGAATTGCTGAAAGAAGCAACAGAGGTGTAGAAAGAAGCAAGAGAAGTGCAGAAAGAGGCAAGTGAGGTGCAGAAAGAAGCAAGAGCAGTGCAGAAAGAACCAACAGAGGTGCAAAAAGAGGCAAGAGGGGTGCAAAAAGAAGGAAGAGAAGTGCAGAAAGAGGCAAGAGAATTGCTGAAAGAAGCAACAGAGGAGTAGAAAGAAGCAAGAGTAGTGCAGAAAGAGACAAGTGAGGTGCAGAAAGAAGCAAGAGCAGTGCAGAAAGAACCAACAGAGGTGCAAAAAGAGGCAAGAGAGGTGCAGAAACAGGCAAGGAAGGTGCAGAAAGAGGGTACAGGGGTGCAGAAAGAGGCAAGAGAATTGCTGAAAGAAGCAACAGAGGTGTAGAAAGAAGCAAGAGAAGTGCAGAAAGAGGCAAGTGAGGTGCAGAAAGAAGCAACAGCAGTGCAGAAAGAACCAACAGAGGGGCAAAAAGAGGCAAGAGAGGTGCAAAAAGAAGGAAGAGAAGTGCAGAAAGAGGCAAGAGAATTACTGAAAGAAGCAACAGGAGTAGAAAGAAGCAAGAGAAGTGCAGAAAGAGACAAGTGAGGTGCAGAAAGAAGCAAGAGCAGTGCAGAAAGAACCAACAGAGGTGCAACAAGAGTCAAGAGAGGTGCAGAAAGAGGCAAGAAAGGTGCATAAAGAGGGTACAGGGGTGCAGAAAGAGGCATGAGAATTGGTGAAAGAAGCAACAGAGGTGTAGAAAGAAGCAAGAGAAGTACAGAAAGAGACAAGTGAGGTGCAGAAAGAAGCAAGAGCAGTGCAGAAAGAACCAACGGAGGTACAAAAAGAGGCAAGAGAGGTGCAAAAATGAGGAAGAGAAGTGCAGAAAGAGGCAAGAGAATTGCTGAAAGAAGCAATAGTGGAGTAGAAAGAATCAAGAGAAGTGCAGAAAGAGACAAGTGAGGTGCAGAAAGAAGCAAGAGCAGTGCAGAAAGAAGCAAGAAAAGTGCAGAAAGAAGCAAAAGAGGTGGAGAAATAGGGAAGAGGGTGCAGAAAGAGGCAAGAGGGATACAGAAATTTGCAAAAGAGGTGCAGAAACAAGCAAGAGAAGTGCAGAAAGAGGCAAGAGAATTGCTGGAAGAAGCAACAGAGGTGTAGAAAGAAGCAACAGCAGTGCAGAAAGAGGCAAGTGAGGTTCAGAAAGAAGCAAGAGCAGTGCAGAATGAACCAACAGAGGTGCAAAAAGAGGCAAGAGGGGTGCAAAAAGAAGGAAGAGACGTGCATAAAGAGGCAAGAGAAAAGCTGAAAGAAGCAACAGAGGTGTAGAAAGAAGCAGGAGAAGTGCAGAAAGAGGCAAGAGAATTGCTGAAAGAAGCAACAGAGGTGTAGAAAGAAGCAAGAGCAGTGCAGAAAGAAGCAAGAGAAGTGCAGAAAGAGGCAAGTTAGGTGCAGAAAGAAGCAAGAGCAGTGCAGAATGAACCAACAGAGGTGCAAAAAGAGGCAAGAGGGGTGCAAAAAGAAGCAAGAGTAGTGCAGAAAGAGACAAGTGAGGTGCAGAAAGAAGCAAGAGCAGTGCAGAAAGAACCAACAGAGGTGCAAAAAGAGGCAAGAGAGGTGCAGAAACAGGCAAGAAAGGTGCAGAAAAAGAGGCACAGAGAGTGCAGAAAGAGGCAAAGAGGAGATACAGAAAGAATGCAACAGAGGTACAGAAAGAAGCAAGCACAGTGCAGAAAGAAGCAAGACAAGTGCAGAAAGAAGCAAAAGAGGTGGAGAAATAGGGAAGAGGGTGCAGAAAGAGGCAAGAGGGATACAGAAATTTGCAAAAGAGGTGCAGAAACAAGCAAGAGAAGTGGTGATAGAGGCAAGAGAATTGCTGAAAGAAGCAACAGAGGTGTAGAAAGAAGCAAGAGAAGTGCAGAAAGAGGCAAGTGAGGTACAGAAAGAAGCAAGAGAAGTGCAGGAAGAGGCAAGAGAATTGCAGAAAGAGGCAAGTGAGGTGCAGAAAAAGCAAGAGCAGTGCAGAAAGAACCAACAGAGGTGCAAAAAGAGGCAAGAGAGGTGCAAAAAGAAGGTAGAGAAGTGCAGAAAGCGGCAAGCGAATCCCTGAAAGAAGCAACAGAGGAGTAGAAAGAAGCAAGAGAAGTGCAGAAAGAGACAAGTGAGGTGCAGAAAGAAGCAAGAGCAGTGTAGAAAGAACAAACAGAGGTGCAAAAAGAGGCAAGAGGGGTGCAAAAAGACGGAAGTGAAGTGCAGAAAGAGGCAAGAGAATTGCTGAAAGAAGCAACAGAGGAGTAGAAAGATGCAAGAGAAGTGCAGAAAGAGACAAGTGAGGTGCAGAAAGAAGCCAGAGGAGTGCAGAAAGAACCAACAGAGGTGCAAAAAGAGGCAAGAGGTGTGCAGAAAAGGTAGGAGGGGTGCAGAAAGAAGGAAGAGAAGTGCAGAAAGAGGCAAGAGAATTGCTGAAAGAAGCAACAGATTTGTAGAACGAAGCAACATAAGTGCACAAAGAGGCAAGTAAGGTGCATAAAGAAGCAAGAGCAGTGCAGAAAGAACCAACAGAGGTGCAAGAAGAGGCAAGAGGTGTGCAGAAAAAGGTAGGAGGAGTGCACAAAGAGGCAAGAGAGGTACAGCAAGAGGCAGGAGAGGTGCAGAAAGAAGGAAGAAAAGTACAGAAAGAAGCAACAGAAGTGCAGAAAGAACCAACAGAGGGGCAAAAAGAGGCAAGAGAGGTGCAGGAAGATGGAAGAGGGGTGCACAAAGAGGCAACAGGGATGCAGAAAGAAGCAAGTGAGGTGCAGAAAGAGGCAAGAGAAGTGCAGAAAGAGGCAAGAGAGGTGCAGAAACAGGCAAGAGAAGTGCAGAAAGAGGCAAGTGAGATGCAGAAACAGGCAAGAAAGGTACAGAAAGAGGGTAGACAAATGCAGAAAGAGGCAACAGTGGTGGCAGAAAAAGCAAGACAGGTGTAGAAAGAAGCATGGGAAGTGCAGAATGAAGCAACCGGGGTGCAGAAAGAGGAAAGAGAAGTGCAGAAAGGAGCAACAGAGGTGCAGAAGGAAGCAAGAGAAGCTGCAGAATGAGACAAGAGAGTTGCAGAAACAGGCAAGAGCAGGTACAGAAAGATTTAACAGAGGTGCAGTCAGAGGCAAGAGAGGTGCAAAAACAGGTAAGAGAGGTTGCAGAAAGAGGCAAGCAGAGTTGGCAGACTAGAGGCAAGAGAGAGTAGAAAGAGGCAATAGGGGTGCAGAAAGAGCAAGTGAGGTGCAGAAAGAAGCAAGATAAGTGCAGAAAGAAGCAACAGAAGTGCAGAAAGAGGGAAGAGGGGTGGAGAGAGAGGCAAGAGGGGTACAGAAAGAAGCAAGTCAGGTACAGAAAGAAACAAAAGAAGTGCAGAAGGAAGGAACAGAGGTGCAGAAAGAGGCACAAAAGGTGCAGAAAGACATAAGAGGGGTACATAAAAAGGCAAGAGGGGTGCAGAAAGAGTGAAGAAGGGTGCAGAAAGAGGCAAGAGGGTACAGAAAGAAGCAAATGAGGTGCAGAAAGAGGCAACAGACATGCAGAAAGAGGCAAGAGAGATGCTGAACGAAGCAAGAGATGTGCAGAAAGAGGCAAGAGAAGTGCCGAAAAAGAAAGAAATGTGCAGAAAGAAGCAACAGAAATGCAGAAAGAGGCAAGAGAGGTGCAGAGAGAGGCGCAGAAGGAAGCAAGAGTGGCTTGCACACCATTAGTACCAATTTAACACCCACATTTAGCAATAAGTAACATGTGACCATTCTAGGTGTGCAAAGGGCCTTCCAACACGCTGTAACACTTGTCGCTGCACTTTTGGTAACGTTTGAGCCGTTGGAGCTAGAAACAAGGCTTTTTTGTTCAAATCTACAGATTAGGGAGCAGATGATGAATTATGTGGCTAATCACGGAAAATGTATATTTGTGCGAAAGTCAGTGCAGCCAAACAGTCGCACAATTCCAGTGGCCCTGCTCATACCTCTGACTAGGTCCAGAAGTGCTCCTCAGTGATTCCTTCTTTTTTTGTCTCATTGAGTTCATAGTTGAGCTTCTATGGAAACGAGGAAGACTAAACCTGACATTACCACTCCACAACACAGACTACCATACCACATACTTAATCTCCATAACACATAATCCCACTCTACATAATTCTTTCTATCCACATAATTTCACTGCACAACTTACCACATAATTCCACTACACACAACATACATCCACTCCACTCCGAAAAACATTAAAAAACTTTTACATTTACATTGCCAATAGCTCTAACTCTCGCAAATGCGAAACCTATAACATTGCAAACACTTCTTTAACTAGTAGTCGTGTTTTTAAATTATTATTTTTTTCTCTGGGGAGGGGGCCCCCCTCCTGGGCCACTTCTGGCCCCGGGGACCCCATCCCCTGTGGCCGGCCCTCAGGGTTCGGGACCATGTGGGGAGCCCCAATGCCCCCACGGCCCCTGCCGGCTCCCTGGTCCTGCGGGAGTCGGCATTGCTTTTCCACAAGGGGAGCTGCTGACATGCAGCTCCCCTTGTGGAAAAGCAATCCTGCGTTGCTTCGTTGAAGCGAGAGCAGGTTTCCCTGCTCTCGCTTCAACAAAGCAAAGTAGAGTTTGCAATGACCGCCCTGTCATTGCAAACAGCTGTGTCCCGGGGGTGGGCACCCCGGGACACTTCAGGAGCTGGCCCTGGGGGGTGGCGGTCCCCAGGGCCATCGAGGGCTTCCAGGACCGAGGCCGCGGCCCCTCCCTTCATTTTAAAAGCCCCGGGGAGGTGGTGGTCCCTGGGCTCTGGGTCCGTAACGGACCCCTGAATTTAACTTAGAGTGCCCCGGGAAGGTGGTGGTCCCGGGCGTGTGGGGGCTCGAGCCCCACACACATGCTTTATTTACAAACAGAGCCCCAGGGAGGTGGCTCTCCCCGGGGCAGCATGGGGGGGATTGGGACCCACCCATGCATTTTTTTCACAGCCCCGGGGAGGTGGCAGTCCCTGGAGCTGTGGGGGGGCCGTGTGCCCCCCGCGGTTGTTTCTGAAAGCCCCAGGGAGGTGGCAGTCCCTGGGGCAGCGTGGGGGGGATTGGGACCTGCACACGCATTTTTTTCACAGCCCCGTGGAGGTGGCAGTCCCGAGGCTGCGGGCCACTGCGGGCCCCCGCTAATTAATTGGCAGTGCCCCGGGACCTGGCCCACCCGGGGGCTTTTGAAAACGAAGAGCGAGAGCCAGCGCTTCATTTTTTTTTAATGATTTTGGCGGGATTTGCGACCCCAACGCGATTTCCACAGAAATGATTTTAAAAAAATGCTTTTTTTGGCCCTGAGCAGGCCTAGGGGGTCAGGGTGTTTCTACCCTGCCCCCTTTTATTGTTTTTTAACCTCTTTTTTCTGTTTTCTTGTGACTCGGTTACCTACCGAGTCACAAGATGGCTTCCAACACTTCCTGGTTTGGAGTGTTGGCAGCCAATTAGAATGAAGCTCGTGGTCGGGAGGGTTCGCGAACCCTCCTCGGCCAGAGATATCGAAACTTTTTCTTTTTCTAATTTCTCAGGAACTACTAAACGGATTTACACCATTTAACAAAAAGGGATCTTTCTGAACCAAGACCTACCTTTTTGCCAAATTTGGTGTAATTCCGTTCAGCAGTTCGGGCTGTAGCTTTGTCTAAAGTTTCCTATGGAAAATAACATGGGGAATGTGAGAAGTTGGCCTGGCATATGCTGTCCACTAATTATAGTGGGCAGCTTGCACCAGTCCAAACAACCCCTTATTGGAGATAGGTTAAAGACAACCTTTATTGAAAGCTATCCTAGTGGTAGCTATGGAGAGCAGCCTTCAGGCTAAGTCTTGAAGGAATGTAAAGCAGCTTGTTTTACCAGTCTATAATCTCTTGAGTGACCAAATGAAAGAGGACCACACCAGGTATATATTCAAAATATATGTATTTATTACTAAACACACCCCTCTAGTCTCTTTATGAGGCTAGAGTTCGAAGTACCTCAAAGCAGAGGGGACAGAGTCTGGGTCACTAGCCAGTGACCAGGAAGGCGATGAGCAGATGCCCACCGATGTTGAGTGCTTCAGGTAGGTTGACAGTCATCTTGACTCTTCAGCCACGAGGTCCAGGAGGTGTCGACGACAACCAGGAGCTGGATTCGAGCTGTCCCACGACGTCTGTCGATAGCAGGGGTGTTGGCGACTGGATTGGACCCAACAAGCCTTGGCAACGGCAAGTCTTGTGGAAATAGAAGAAGGACAATGTTGCAGACCAGCAAGGTCTGGGAGACTCACCCAGCAAGGATAAGTCAGGGCACACCTGGAGCAACCAGGGAGCCTAAGCAGAAAAAGATTGGCCTTCGTGAGGGCCTACTAGCTAACGGACTAGCGACCGCGAAGGAGCCTCGAGACGATGCACGTGGAGCTGGCTCACAGGACACTCGTGGAGTGGAGGCCAGTGATCTTTGGTGCAGTTGGTGCTGGAGGCTGGGGCTACTCGGAGCCCAAAGCACGACTTCGTGGAAGACCCAGAAGAGGATGTACTTGCAAATGCGATTGGTGTCCAGGGGTCATGGTTCCACATTACCCACGACAGCTACAGGCCTCAGCTTTGCTGGGGACTCAGGGCAGTCTCGGGGAAGTCTGGAAATCCACCTCTGGTGATGCAAAGACTTCGGCGTCCAACAGGAGCTTCAGCGATGCAGACCGGACAATTGCTTCTTTGGTCCCTGCCAAGCAGGGGAGTCACTCCTTGACCCCAAGGGAGATTCTTCAGTCCTCTAATCTTAAAGTAGAGCGTCGAAGGTCCAGGATTCTGTGTCAGAGTTTCGTCCAGGTAAATCTAAAGTCCAGTAGGTAATATGTGCTATGAGTTTTTAACATCATTTCTCTTAAACGGATTTAATGTTGGATACATGTATTTTAATGGTCTATTTATTTTCCCTGCTGTGTAATTTATGTCTAGGGTTAAATAGTAAGAATTATAAGGAAGATCTAAATGATTTGGAACGCATCTAAAATAACAGCCCTGCAGTCTTTTTTCAATGTTTATTAAGGTCATGTGACACAATATGGTGGTATTAAACTGGTCATTGTAACGCTGTTTTCTACATGTGAGCAGGGCTGGTTTTGCCGGCCGAAACGCGTAATGACATAATGAGCTGTAATAAATAATTATGTACGCCCAATTCAAGAGGAGTTCGTGCCTTCTTCATCGTCGTGGGGTTGTTGGAGTAGGATTCTGTGGTTAATATATATATATATATATGTATATATATTTCTCCTTCTTGGCGTTCTGCTCTGGAACACAGCCGGCGGCACCAGGTAAACAAACAATTGTTTCTTTTAGAAATTCATTTTATTTTCTTCTTGTTTCATGGCAAAAACACAGCCAGTTCTGTTAGAATGATCGGACAGACGCGTTTCGGCGATTTGCCTTCTACTGGGTCACTGAGGGTTGTACATTGTGCACATAATATACCTTGTCCCTTCTCTATGTTGTTTAACCCATGAATGACCATTAGAGCGATTTCATGATGTTTTTCATTTTGTCAACTATTCCCTACCATTCGTAATTCATCACATCACATTTATGACATCCTCGTTACATAAAATCAATATATACATTTAATATATACATTTTTTTCCTTTTTTCTCCTCCTCTTTTTGCTTATTCATTTTTAACCCTTTGTTTCTCCCCTTATATTTTTCTCCCTTTATATTAAAAACTTAATTTTAGTTTCATTACCTCATTTTATGGGGGGGGCAAACAAAATGAATTATACCTATATGCGAGCAATTTGAGTAACCCATACCATTTCTTAATTGTATGCGATCTATCCCTTTTGTGGTAATCCATTCATTCCCCAAAGGGGATATCATATTTGAAAGTTAAGTCCATTATGCCCAAATACTACAACTTAATTTTCACTTCCTTATCTTTCTTCTTTTTTGGAGGTACTTTTTTAATCAGTATGGGTCTTCTAAGGAAAGTGCCAGTGCTTGAAAGTGCAACGTGCATCCAGGGATTTATTACTCCTGCCCTGGTTAGCAGCATGTTCTAAAGTGCAAAAATCGTTTAAAGTGCTAAAGTGCATCCTTATGGAATAAAGTGCTAATAGATCTAAAGTGCATGGTGCTAAAGTGCCTGACTTTTTATCTCCTTCCTTTAAATTCTGCTCGCAATTTCATAAGTTGTCTATAATGTGAGTGAAGATTATAAAACTTCTAGAACTTTTAAATTTACTACTTCAATTGACCTTACGGGTAATACAATATTTCAAAAACACACACAGTTCTAGTTATTCTGTACATTCATGCTTTCCTAATATATTCAACATCTGCAGGCATTCTTCAATTCAATTGTTCATATTGTTATAAATGCACAAAAAGTTCTGCATCCTTGTTGTGGCCCCAGGGTGTCTCCGTCCCCATCAATAAAATCAATCGGGATTCTTGTTTGCGTAATTCATTCTCCCGATTTCCGCCTCTCAGATGGGCCCTGATGTGTTTAATGCCCCAGTAGGAAAATGTTGATAGAGATCGATTATGCATCTGATCGAAGTGACAGGCTACTGGATAGGTTTTGTCCCCGTTTTTGATGGGTCTTATGTGCTGCAATATTCTCAGTTTCAATTTATTTTTAGTACTCCCAATTTACAGTTTATTGCAGCCACATCTCAGTGCATAGATTGGATAACTCTGTATTACAGGTTATCCTTTCTCTAATTGGGATTATGTGCTGATCCATTGTGCGGTAGTTCTTACTATTCGTCCCATTTTCACAAGCCTTACATGAATTACACTTCACAAAGCCTTCCTGGTTCTTTGCTAACCATGATCCCATTCCCTGTGAGTTCTTTTTATTGATGTAATGACTTGAGGTCAAGATATCTCCCAAGGAGCGTACCTTTTTGATGTGACTTGTGGGCCTTTTTCAAAAATTTCAGTTAAATGCTCATCATTTTTCAGTACAGACCAATGTTTTTTGAGGACAGATGTAACACTTGATTGGGCCAAATTATACTCCAGGAAAAGTCTTTTAACAGTGTTATTGTCTTTTTCTTCCTGGGACTTTTGAGAGTAAAGAGATTCCTTTCTTGTTTTTTCTCCTGATCTACGTTTTGCTCTTCAACAATGGTTATTGGGTATCCTCTTTGTCTAAACATTTCAAACAGTCTATCCACCTCCTCTTTGTACAGTTCCTCATTGGAGCATATCCTCCTTGCTCTTAGCATTTGACTGTAGGGGATGCTCCATTTTAGCGCAAATGGATGGCCGCTATATATATATATCATAACAATACACTTTCAGGCTTAGAGTGCTGAATAAATAATGCAAAAATGGAAGCAAGATACTACGTGTAAGTCCCAAGTTTAGGTGGAGAGCAGCTTCTACATAGAGTACTCCACAAAAACAGTAACACTCTGAATCCGCTCACCTCAAATGTCTGTTTTTCTAGCAAAATTGTTAGGCATAGGGTTAGCGCAAAGCCATCAACGCCGAGCTAGAAAGTGACAACGTTTTTTGCCATTTGTACAGCGAAGTCTTTAAGCATAGGATTAGCTAGTGTCATCCATGCCGAGCTTAAAAATTATATTTTGTTTCTGCCCACCACAGCATAAACACAAAAGGAATCCTGCAACCCTACATTTACTCCCATTAGTGGAGAAAAAAGACCCAAGTGGAAACCCTGTTTAGTTGTTTTCAAAGACTCACATCCTCTCTATTAGTGGGAAAATATAAATTAGGATGTTGATGGATATTAGTGTCCGTACTCCCTTTGCAATGTCGTCATGTTTTCAGGAGCGGCCCGTGCAGGTAAGGGCGGTGGGGCCCGGTGGGAGGGGATTTTGACAGACGATGACGAGTGAAAATTAATTTATTTATTTAATTTTCCCTCATCATCGTCCATCGAATCCCCCCTCCCTGGCGCCACCACTCTTACCTGCAACGGGCCGCGGCTGCACGTTTCATCCTTTTTTTTTGGCCACTGAGTGTTTCAGACTTTCATTAACACGAATCCTATACCCCGTCCATTAGATTTATGCATTATGATTGTCCTGTACATGTCAGTCAGGTAATGTTTTACGGAAAATGCATAAAACACACAGGGTTACTTTGACTTGTACTGGAAGCACATATTAGTGACCTAGTTTTTGTTATGGGTGCTACTTCATAGGAAACTTGGGGGTCATGTCACTGAAGTCTCACTTACTTCAAGGGTGCCATGTACCCTAAATGTAAAAACCCTTGGTTCCTATTTATAACCCCACGGAATTACTGGCTGCCAGCAGCAATGGGTCAGTTCCTTTCAGCTTTTGCCTCCTTGCACTGAAAGTGATGCCATTTTGACTGGTGACATGTGTACATCCGCTTAAAAAGCAATGCACTCCAGTGCCAGGATTGGTGAGCCAATAGTTTACTTTGCCAATGTTTTTTTCTTACCATTACTTTTTTTATTTTTTTTTATTTAAATCATCATTGTGTTTAAACTATGCCTTCAACTACAGTACTTAAAAACACATTTTACCTTCTCTTTGCAGCAATAAGAATCACATGTTCTTCTGATGTGCACTAAAAATTAAAAACGGTTTCAATACATGTTCTAAGTGCACCTCCTTACGAGGAAGTACCTGTACTGTTCTATTAAAATTATATGGGATGGTTAATTTCTTTTTCATTTAACATTTTTATAGCAAGCATATTGCTGTTGCATTTGGGTGATGGTGCGCTTTTTTTGTTTATGGTGGATGCTTGCATAAAAAGTAGAAAGTTAATTAAACATTGTGCCGCCTTGCCAAGTAAGATCAAAACTGTGGCTTTGCCAGTGCTTGTTTAATCTGAAGTGAATTTAGCGCAACATAAAAAGAGACGTCCTATAATATTTGACAAATAGAACCAAAACCCCTTAACATATTTTGTTTGAGATCCATAAATTGAGAAAGTCCTAAGAGAACAATCTGCAAAGTCAATGTGCCATGAGCGATCATTCGCAGCACAATTACGCGGAGACTAATGAAAAGGATGCGGCCACTGAAATGGAACAGAATACAAATGGCACCACTGAGAGTCTCAAAAAGGATTCTATCAGGGAAAGGCTAAGAGAAATAGATGTTTTCAGCCACTTCAGCCAAGGAGGCAAAGATGTTGATTGTTCTGTCAAGCGCCCCCGTCAAGCTCCAAAGACCACACTCATGAAGCGGCAAACTACAACCAACCCAAGCAAGGTGAAGTTTCCTTAGGAGAGAAAAACACCAGAATGATGACAGTGAAAGTGATGTCTCTATCAGCTAACTCAAGCTGACTCCTGAAGCACATGATAACTCAGTGTGCAGACCCGGTCTGAACTTGTTTGCATTTGGACAGTATTTTGAGGATGAAAACTGTCGTCCTGTGAGGAATAATAACGTTTCCTGAGCTCCTGTTGCCTCCCATTTCTAAAAAAAGCAAGGCTACCTTTATAAATATCACCAGTATCTTAGTAGCCATGTCATTTTTTCAAAAGTGTCCTTTATCAGATCCTTAATATAATTAAGACCTTCATATGCAGGCAGCTCTATCTCAGGCCCAAGTGAATCACCAATAATGTCCCAGAAACCAATGCAACAAATCTCTTACACCCTGCCTAAAACGCACAACATTTCCAAGCAACGGATTGCGCATAAAGCCCACGTATCCCTTCGTAAATGTAAAGAAAATAATCAACACGTTCCTCATGCCAACATATGTATATAGATGTATATATGTATTATGTTTTCTGTTCGAGATATAACGGCCAATCACATGTCAGATTCCGGGTTTCGATAGCTGGCGTGTCGCAATCAGCCATCATGGGGCCTGAAGCTACTGTGGAGTTGTTACAATAATTTGTTGCTTTACAGCATTATTTTCTTTCAAGGTTTGCTGAATACTACAAGAGCACATCAGTATCAAATTTTTTAACTTTCCTCAGAATTAGATTTAGATATTTGTTTTGCGTGTGTCTGGTCAAGAGAAGACAGTTGCACCCCCATAATTCTGAGGTTTAAGTGGAGTGAGAAATCTGTTGCCATACTTAATGTACAATAAGATTTTCAGAGTATTCCACACAAGGATGCAGCTGAGTTGCTCTTCGGTTATTTTTGATTGGGAGTTTGCTCAAAACAAGTTTCCTTCGTCAGACCCCTCTGCTTTGATTCAAGGAAAAATTACTCCGAGCAAAATGCAATGATCTTGGAGTGGGTTTGATCCTTTTACTTCCTCGATTACACTTTGAACATTAAGACTGGACTGTCAACTCTTAATTGCAATTCTTCCTTCATAAATGTTAATATTATGATTTCTGTATCAAGCACTTTTTTGGGGGTATTGACATAAAATAGTTCTCTAGCAACTCTCTTCATGTTCTGTTTCTCTCGCCTCTAAATCGGTATCTGAGCTTGATTCAATGGGCATATTTACAATAAAGTGGAGGAGCGCAGGTTAGCTCCAAAATAGATAACGCCGTGCTCCGTCACTTTAGAAAACGCAGGAATGCACTGTATTTATAATAATATGGTGCACCCTTGTGTTTCTCCGTGTGCAGGCACTAAATTCAGCTGCCTAGCACCAACGCAGGCACCCTTGCACCATAGTGCAAAGGTGTCCCTTCCTGCACATAAACAATCCAGAATGGTGATTTGAAACTCCTGTGTGGTGCGTTGTGCAGCACACATAGAAGTTACAAAGTGTCATTTTTTTAATGATTGTTTATGTGCACAAAGGCAATCACAAATAATTTGCTGTTGGAAATGGCCCTTTTTGCTGGTTATCCCCAAACTTTTTGCTTCCTCCTCCTATTTTTTCCTGACCTGCTGTTGTTGGTTTTAGGATTCTGGGCACTTTACCACTGCTAATCAGTGCTAAAGTGCATATGCTCTCTGTGAAAATGTGTTATGGATTGGTGTTTCCATAATTGGCATATTTGATTTACTTGTCAGTCCCTAGTAAAGTGCACTGAGTGTGCCAGGGCCTGTAAATCAAATGCTACTAGTGGGCCTGCAGCACTGGTTGTGCCACCCACATGAGTAGCCCGGAAAAGGTAACTCAGACCTGCCACTGCAGAGTCTGCATGCAGTTTGTAACTGCCATCTCGACTTGGCAAGTGTACCCACTTTCCAGGCCCTAACCTTCCCTTTTCTTACATGTCAGTCACCACTAAGGTAGGCCCAAGGTACCCCTGTGGGCAGGGTGCAGTGTATGTGAAAGGTAGGACATGCCCTGGTGTGTGTGGCATGTCCTGATAGTGAATTACTGCCAATTTCGTTTTTCACTATTGCAAGGCTACCTGTTCCCATAGGACAGAATAGGGAGTTTGTTTATAACATCTTATAAACATAACTGGCCCTGGGAACAAGGTAGAGAAATAAAGTTTAGTATGTCTGAACTCAGAATCTATAAATGCATCTTTTAGTAAAGGTGATTTTTACATTCTGTGTTTGAAAATACCACTTCAAGAAAGTAGGTATTTTCTTGCTAAGCCATCCTGTGTGCCTCTGCTAGGATGTGTATTGATTGTCTGGCTTTGGAGTGACAGGGGCTGGGGAGGAGCAGTGGCTCCAGAGAGTCTAGCTGGGTCAGGGATGGGCTTAATAGACCTGGACTGCATTCAGAGTAGTCGGAGGAGTTGTCACTAGCACCTGAATAGTTCCTGTCTGCATTTAGAGTGGTGGGAGGAGATTTCCCTTGCACCTGAATAGGCCCTATCTGCCTTGGACAATGCTGTCTCTGCCTCCTGCTGGAGGCTGGGCCAGAGAGGAGCAAACTGGTTTGGACTAAGCACAGACACTCTCTGCCTTAGAGAACAAAGGATTTTGGGCTATAAAAAGTGGGGCCCAAACCGTCTAAACTTTAGAACTCGCTGGAATCAAGGAACCTGCCAAGAAGAAGAGCTGGAAGAGCTGCCAGGAGGAGTACTGCCCCTTTGCTGTGCTTTTGCTTTGTTGGGTTGGCCTGCAGTTGCTGCTTCTGCCCTGGGCAGTGAAATGACTGGACTGGACTGAACTTTCTTAACTTGTGCTGAGTATCTCCAAGGCCCTTAAATTGAGCTGGCCTCCTGTTCTGAAGTCTCAGGGACTGTAAAAACTTCATTAGCCTCTGGGTACCGCTTCTGGGACCACTGTTTCAGTTGCCACAGAGAAGGGAACTGCAACCGACTCCGTCACTGACTCCATTGCTGGCTCTGTGTCGTGACGTCACCGCAGACCGCACCGTCCGCATCTCGCACCGCAACCCTGGTCTCACCAATGACTACGACCGATGCTGCCGCCACCGTGACCTGTGGGCACCGCAGTCTACATCACCGCGCTTCACTTCGCCATCCTGGTCTCACCGACGCTGTCGCTGCTGCTGACTCGACACCCGTGACTGCATCATGGTTGGGGGCACCGCTCGTAAAGTTTCACGACGCACCGCCTCGTCCCACACAGCCGTCTGGGCCAACCGATGCCAGCTCCTGCAAACTGGCTCTCGCCTGCACCGCAACCTGCCAGCACTGCATCAAGCACCGTCTTGCCCTGCACGGTAAGCCTTGGTCTCACCGACGCCGTCTGGATGATCGTCACCGAGCCGCTGCCTACACCGCATCCAGAGGACACCATGCCCTGCACCGCTTCCACTTTGAAACGCAACCGCTATGGTTTCCACAAACAGGCTCGCACCTCCGTGTAAGCCGCAACGAGAAAGGTAATGTTACCGAGTCTGTTCACGCTTTTGCTGGCCCGTATCGACGCGGTCGGCTGAAACTGTTAGACTCTGTTGTTTTCAGCATCGCGGTAGCCCCGGATGGAGCTACTGACTCGTACAAACTGTGTTTTTGAGGTATTTTTGCAGTTTAGAAGATATCTTGCAAAGTATCTATTTTTCAAGCACTGTATTGTGGATTCTTTATCGTATTTGTTCTTGTTTTGAGTATATAAAATATTGGCTATTTTTCTAAACTGGTGTGGTGTCCTTTTGTAGTGCTTTCACTGTGTTACTGCTGGTTATGTGCAAATGCTTTTACACACTGCCTCTAAGATAAGCCTGACTGCTTGTGCCAAGCTACCAAGGGGGTGAGCATGGGTTATTTTTGGAGTGTAACTCCCTTATCCTGACTAGAATGATGGATCCCTACTCGGACAAGGTGCAAACCATTGCCAACTAGAGACACCCATTTCTAACATTTGCTGTCATGACCTGTACACTGTAGTGTCTTACCCAGCCCGGGAGCATGCAAATGTACATGCCACACACAGAGCTCTGTAAGAGATGCCTTTATTCCTCAGCATAAAACCACACTCTGCACGCATGCGTCATAACATCACAACGTTTTATAACCACACCTTAACATCTCCCATCAGATTAAGTAATTCCTGTTTAGAGTCCGCCCAGGACTGCAAAGGTCCTAGCGTACATAATATCACAACTCTACATCTCCCCCTCTGTTAAATAAAAAGTACAGGTCAAAGCAGCGAGCATGGCCCCCAGACCAAAGAGACAGGGCTCCGTAATAGACTGTCAGGTCAAAAAATAATTCCCTTTGGGATTACTTATACATTCACAAGTTGCATACATATACACTCTCACAATCGTCATACAAACCCCATAACCCTAATTAAGTCAGATGTCGAACAGCTCAGTACAAGAAGTCATATTACAAATTTAATTCAAAGGTCTCCTTGTGAATAATTAATACAGACTTAATAAAACCAACAAAGCATCATTAAAATCAAACATATTAAAAATACATCACATCAATGAAACAGAGTAGAGGAGAGAGAAAAAACAAACAAGACAATCACATATGTCATTGATTTAGGCCAGTTTGACAGAATCAATAAAGCTACATGATCACACTCAATTTGTTCTCTGTTATGTTTCTTTGTTCCTCAAATTTGTCCCACTGAATGCGTTGACGCATTTTGGTGGAAATATTGTTTAACTACCACCTTCGTCAGGATGTGAATAACTTTCTCTCACAAGAAACATATATACACATTAGTTTATGTGGAATCCTGCATTAAAAAATATATATAAAAACATATAAAAATACAGAAAAGATTCCTTCCCTAAAATCACATTACAACGTCTAATATACAAGTTAAAACATCTCTTCATGGTTACAATAAGCCATTGAATATGCAAAACATCGTAGATCTTTTCATTAGGGATGTAGCTAAATGAAAACCCAATGATGGAGGTCATTACGTATTTAGACTTACCACTAAAAGTAGGCCACTTATATGCCCAAGTTTT
Source organism: Calotriton arnoldi (assembly GCA_963921515.1). Lineage (NCBI taxonomy): Eukaryota > Metazoa > Chordata > Amphibia > Caudata > Salamandridae > Calotriton > Calotriton arnoldi. The sequence goes on along the minus strand of CAWUFW010023054.1, from coordinate 55,345 downwards.
AAAATGGCTGCACATAAACCATTGATAAATATCTCATAGGTCAAAAAATTCGATCCAAATCCCTGCAGCGGTTAAATGAATAAAAACAGTCAATCAGTTTTCCATTTTGAGAGATGAATGAATATCATACTTCCTCAATGAATCTTTGAGACGCTCACACTGGTCTGCCGGATCGGGTGGTATGAGGTAGTTGAGGTGCACCTTGATTGCGCACCAATGACATAGGCTCAAGTGCTTGATCTGGACATTCAGGCGGGGTCACCTCACTCATGATCTCAGGAGCTGATGAACATCGAGGTAAGTGTTTAAAGTGTGATGAGTTCCGTGTGATGGACTTTCCGGGCAATGCACTGTCATCATATGTGCTTTACACTCAAGGGTGGACATCAAACAGATTGTCTGTTTTCCACTTCCTTTTCTGTTTGACCAGTACCCAGTCTCCTTTGTCAAAGACTGATTCCTAGGCGCATCAGTGCTGATCAGCATATGTTTTCATTTTGCGCTTTCCAGAAGTCTCTGTGACACGAACCTTATCGAAATTCATCAATCGGCCAATGTCCATTGTGGTAGTTTGGTTCTGATGACTCTGCCAAATAGCAAGGTGGCAGAACTCTGACCAGTTGTGAAGTGAGGAGTTGATCCATAGGCACAAAGGGCTGGACATGGGGCTTGGTTTAGCTTGATTCCTTCCATCGATGCTTGTTGAATTACCTTACTGAGGGTGCCCGTGAGTCATTAAAATACCTCCATTGGCTTGGGGCCAGAGAGGTGTACTCTTTTGATGCTTGACATTGACTCAAACAAGAAATTCCTTGAATTCTTTACTACTGAAAGGTGGGCCATTATCAGATTTGCAAATGTGTCATAAAACTGCTCGATGACTTTGTCATGGGTTGTCGATGATAAGTCTTCCACCAAATCAAAACCCGAATATTCATCAATGACTACCATGAGGTGATGTCCATTTCCTAGAGGCCCAAAGAAGTCAACTGCAACTCTCTCCCAAGCCTGTGCAGGAAGGTCAGACATTGTCAATGGATGCTGCATTACCTTGGGGGATAAACAGTTACAAAGGTGGCACACTTTCAGCTCTTTCTCAACTCATTCATCTAGACGAGGGAACCACACTAGGTCTCTTAGGGCCCTCTTAGAGGCTACAATGCCAAAATGTCCTTCATGGGCCAACTCAATGACTTGCTGTCTCAGACTCTCAGGCATGACAATTCTCGAGCCTCTCCATATGATAACTTCTTGGGTGACAAATAGTTCATTCTGTACATGTTTGAATTTTTGGAATCCATCATTTTCAGCCAAGGGTCAACTACCTTTTTTTTCCAAGATTGTGTCGTAATGATGTGTTTGAGGATGACTATGTATCAGCATTGGTAGTAGTAGTAGTTCAAAGGATAGAGCTGCTGGCGTGCTGGACCTCACAATGAAGTTGAGATACTCTTCAGCCGCTTAGAATGTTGAACTGTGGGGATGCAGCTGCACTCATGAAGTAATCTGCAGGGTTTTGATCTTTCCCCAGTTTGTGTACAATCAAATAGTCATACTCTTGCAGTTGTATCCAACCAAGCCTCAATACGAGGGGGCATCTTAGCTTTCGGTTTTCCAAAAATAGTGATCAAGGCTTGCTGGTCAGTGATGGCGGTGAAACATTTTCCATATAGAAACACATGAAAATGTTCTCGGGCACCTACATGTGCATGTCGTTCCTTGGTAAATATCATCAATGCACATCTGCCTTCTTTACTGGCTCTTGATAATGACATTGAAGAGCCTTTATATGACGAACTTGATGACGATCGATTTTGCTTGGTTTCTACATGTTGTAACTGATGTTATCTTTTGGCCTTGTGGGCATGGCGAGAATGCTTCTGGAACCTTTTGGCGTCCATTTTCTCTTCTCGTTGTGATGCAGATGGTTTCTCTTTGCTTTACAGACCATTATGAAGTGGTTTTCTTTCCCACAGCCTTTGCATATCTGTCTTATGGCTGGACATTTACCTTCATACGGAAATGAAAATCCACATCGGGAGCATAACTTTTTCTACTTTCGGAGACATCGACTGATGTACATCTGTTTTGTGCTTATGCTTGCTTTTCATGATGAACGCTGAATCATTACATGCCATTCCTGCTTCCATATCAGTAGCTTGTCTATCTGCTCATTCTTCAGCCCTTGCTGCCATTAGCATTTTCTCTAAACTGAATATTCCTCTCAACAGACGTCTCCTAAAGGAACCGGAAAGACAACCATCGATGACTCTGAGGCTCATGCCTTCTTCATCATTAAAGTCACAGAATTTACAGTGTTTGATAAGTGCATCAAGTCTTTCAACAAACTCATTCATTATTTAACCAGCCTGTAGTGGTGCTTGGTTGAAGATGTACCTTTCATAGTCGACATTCGGAATTGGATTGAACTTGCCTTCCAACACTTCTTTTATCTTTTGGTACGATGTTGCAGCTGTTTGTGGCACTCTTTCACAATAAATTCAACTTAGAGAAATTTCGACCCTCTTGCTAGACTCCAGTGGGAGTGAGAACAGGAAGTAAAACCCACTCGGAGTTTCTGCAGGGGCCTTCCATTGGCTGAGTGACTCTCGCAAAACTCTTGTAGGAGCATGGAAAATTTAGAACAATAGAGACATTACATATCACTACTAAAGTCTACTCTTACAAAATCTAAAACAAAAATTTGCAATGTAAATTATTATTATAATATAATGTTTTCCTACATTTCAAAAATATATAAATTCACTTAAAAATCAAATCACTTCCGTTCAATTAACTTTATTCAGTCATAGTAAAGTAGACCATAAAAGTATAGTACAATAACATACAACAGAACATCACAAAATAGTACAAGTGCAACAAAAAATCCTTGAATAAATAATTGACTCATCTGACCAATAAAATACTGTCACTGAATACAGTACATAAAATGGAATCGATTGGAAGGCCTACTAGCAAGTTTCTAAAACATATGGGCGAGTCTGAGAAATATAATCAAGGTAATTTTTGCTTCAGGCAATAAACATATGGTATTGGCAGGCATCATATTCCATCTTTATATCAGGTTTGCTATTAACACAGTACATCACAGCCCTATCAAAATGTCTGATCTTTATACATAGCATGTCAAATCAAACATACGAGGAGTGCCAGTATATTATTAAGCTACCCAAAGTATGTCCTTGCCCTTAACGCCAACTTCAAGAAAGTGTGTACAATAGACATAATCTCCTCAGAGCCAGCTGATTGAAGAAAGTGCAGTGCATCAGTACAATGGCACAGTAAGGACTTAACCAATAAGGGCTTTAATAAAAAAATCATAAAAACTTTCAGCAGTACATAACTCTTCACAGACAGTCCACTCCCTCAAGACACCCAAGCCCCATTAAGTGGGCAAGCCCTTGGGGGGGCGTGGCCAAGCCAGCCAAGATGGCGGACGCATCTCCCTAGTGCTCCGCATCGCGGCCCGCATCACCGGCCCACATTGATGCCCTGATCGCCCCAGACGCGCGGAGCCCAACACCGGAGCCGGAATAACCCGGCGGGCCTTCATCGCAACCGGAGTTGTGGACGGCGGGATGTCCCCCGCACCGTGAGGACCGATCCATTCCACCCCCGCGGCGGGGCCAAGATGGCGGCGCCCATCTGACACGGGTGGCGGGCTGTGGCGGTGAAGAGGGAAGGAACACACCGCTCGCCCCTGCCCCGTCTCGGGACTTCGCACGCTGTCTCGTGGACGCCCCGGAGCCCAGGGGAGAGCCAGGTGAGAGCGGGCGCTGTACTCGGCTCCCGTCGGAGGCCGCCCCCGGCCTTGGCGATCCTCGCTGGGGGGCCTGAGCGGGGACACCATCCCTCTTACTAAACGCTGGGCACCCGGGTCCTCCCTGCCCCTCCCCCGCACGGCGCTAGACATCGAGGTGTGCGGGGGGTGACTGGAGGGGGGCCAGGGACCCAGAGACTGAGGAGGGCCTCGCTGTGAGCCCGTGAAACCACCCCGCCCAGACCAGAACTGACCCGGCTGCGGGGGGCTCGCATCGTCAGCCTACATCCATGCCCTGATCACCTCCAACCTGCAGAGACTAGTACCGGAGCCGGAATCACCCGGTGGGCTCCCATCACAGCTGGAGTTGCGGACGGCGCGTAGTCTCCCCCATACACCGATTTGTGGGGGCCCCGCTCCCCGCCTTGACGATCTTCACTAGGTAGCCATACCTCCTGCCCGGCGCCGAATGCCCTGGTCCTCCCTACCCCCCCCCACACGGCGCTAGACATCGAGGCACGTGGGGAGAGACTGGAGGGGGCCGGGGATCTAGCGGCCTCACTGTAGGCCCGTGCCGCGCTGCCCGGACCAAAACTTGCCCGACTGAGGGGGGACCGCTGGAAGAAGCGCACCCCCCCCGGATAATCGACGCGGCGGCGGAGGGAGGCGACACCCACTTTATTGGAGATCCCCACACTGAGCCACCACGGCACCTGACCATCTCTCTGGCGCCCCCCCTTACGGCGCCGGGACTCGAGGCACGAGGGAGAAGAGGGGGGACGAGCTGGCGGAGGCTCCGAGGTGGGGGAGGCGCCTGATGGCGATCTGCGATTCCCGCTGGGTTGGCCCGGCTGAGGATCCCTGGCGTCTCTACCTGGGTTCCGCTGCACCGGCCCGCCCCTCGTGCCGGGGGAAAGCAACAACAAGACGGAAGTCCGCTCGCCCTTGCCTACTAAATCGGCACCCCCCAACAAAAAGACACTCCGCAGGGGAGACGGGCCACAATAAGCTGGTACGAACAGAGCGGCGGTCCTCACTGGACCCCGGACGCAGACCCGTAAGACACAACATAGAAGTCAACCAGCTCGAGATACTGCTCCATCGGAACAACATGGGACGCCAGCGGGCAATCGGAGCAGGGCAAGCATCAGGGACCACGAGACAACCGTCTCCGGACCCCACAGTCGCCCAATCGGATGGCACGCCCTCTATGTCTGACAAGCTGGATAAAGTCCTGGCAGCAATCGAACACTCCAGAGTGACCATGGAAACTAAATTTGGGGAACTGGCTACGGACCTCAATCTCCTACGGGATGACCACAGAAAACTCGCAGACAAGGTCAAGCAGGGAGAGAAGACACTGCAAGCAGTGCAACCCAAAGTGCAGCTACATGAAAACGCCCTAAAAGACTTGCAGGCCAGGGTGCAGTCCTTAGAAAGCAAAGCGGACGACCTGGAAGGGCGCTCCCGCCGAAGTAACATCCGTGTCTTGAATCTGCCCGAGGGAACGGAGGGGTCCAATCCAATCCGCTACACTGAAACGTGGATAAAAACCTTCACACAACCAAAAGACCTAACCCCGTTCTTTTCGGTCGAGAGAGCACACCGAGTGCCGGCCCGTAGGCCACCACCAGGATCGTCGCCCGACCGTTTCTGCTGAAACTGCTCCACTACCAGGACAGGGACGCTTCCTCCGGGCGGCGCGACTGGCAGGGCCACTCAACGTGGAAGCTAAACAGATTATGTTGTTCCCGGATTACTCCCGCGCTGTTCAGCAACAGCGAGCCACGTTCCTGACGGTGAAGCGTTTTTTGCGCCAACGGAATGTACAATACGCTCTCATGTTTCCTGCCCGCCTCAAAATAATATTCGAATGGACCACGCACTTCTTCACGGACCCCACAGAGGCAAGCAACTGGGCGGAGCATCACCTGACAGGCCCCAACGGACACAGGAACTCGCAAAGTCGTCAGGCCCCGGGCCGCCAGCGACAACCGCGCCGAAGAGTCACCCTCTCCCAGCTGAGCCAAAGATCTGAATCTACAGTCAAAAGCTCACCTGACCTGGAGCAAATTCTAGCTGAGAGAAGGAAAGCACTGCAAGCGGCCACAGAGATACGAAAGACAGGGGGAGACTCGGACGGGGAGAGGGCTCCACATATATTCACCTCGGAGGAGGAAGCCAGCGATGCAAATACCTCCCGCGACGGATCGGTCACACCCCCAACTATGACTCCACAAACGGCGGACTTGGTGATTTGAGTACTGACCCGCACAGAGCGGTGCATTGAGCATGGAACCCCCGAGGACCATAGTGAGTGAAAAGACGGCACCGTTGGATCAATCAGCACTCGACGGCACGATATCCTGAGTATTGAAAGGCTACACCGGGACTGAGGCGCTGCGCGTAGGGGGGACGAGGGGAAACCCCTGGCATCATCAATTCATCGACATACAGCGGGCGGCGATGCCAACAGCAGCTGGCGAGGAACTCCAACCACCCCTCAAATAACGAACTAAAGACAGTACATGTCGTACAGTTTGGATGTACCGCCCTGGGCGATAGATCCCTTTAGTTGGGAATGTTTCCCGATGTATTGTTTTACCTTGTTATGTCCCCAAAATCCCCTGGTATCTTTAATGGAGCTCATTAATGGGAATGTAATATGCCTACGGAGGGTTGCAGCACTGATGGGGGGAGGCCTGGGAGCACCCAGCAGATCACCTCACATAGACGGGTTCCCTAAGAAGCGATTGATAAAATGACAGCTAAGGTCCCTAACGCAGATATAAAAGTCATCACACTGAATGTCAGGGGTATGCACACGGCGACCAAACGATACGCCATCTATGCTTATATCAAGAGACAGCAGGCACACGTGGCTCTCTTACAGGAGACGCACTTGACAGCAGTCGAAGTAACGCGATTACACAAGAAATGGCGGGGCATTATCTGTGCCACTACGTACTCAGCATTCGCCAGGGGGCATTAATCTGGATTCGACCAGGGGTTCCCTTTAAGGAGCAGGCGCGTATTCTGGACGCAGAAGGACGATATGCCATACTAGAGGGATTACTGGAGGGCCAGCCCTTACTGATAGGAAGCATATATGCTCCGAACATGGAGCAAGGCCACTTCTGGAGCCGTCTCACGGCAGTGCTGACCCACCGTACACAAGCCCCCTGGCTCTTAGGAGGGGACTACAACTGCGTTTTAGACTTAGATCTTGACAGGTCCCACCCCCCGCAAGCGCAGTCACCCGCGCGCAGGCAAACCGAACTTTTTAAAAACTGGGTACAACACTGGGCACTGTCGGACGCTTGGCGAACACGGTACCCATACACAAAACTCTATTCCTTCCACTCCATCCCGCACGACCTGCGAGTGCGCTTAGACAGGTTTCTTTGCTCTGCAATGATACTCTCCAAAGTACAGCGCACAGATTACTTAGGCAGAATATTATCAGACCACGATGCACATACAGTGACCCTCCGATGGAAACCGCCCCACCCCCCGTCCCCACTTGGAAGTTGCCGCGGGAATGCCTTACAGATCAGGTGTTTTGTCATGACCATGGGGAACACATCCAAGAGCAACTTACACTAAATGCCGGCACAGCGACGTCGGGACTGGTCGAATGGGATACATTCAAGGTCGTAGCCAGAGGGCACTGCATACAGCAAATAGTGGGGGTACGTAGAACGCTCGAACAGTCGCTACAGAGCGCGGAGCAGGCACTGGCAGCTCTAACGAAGAAAGCTGATCAAGGCGAGGCTACCACTGCTCAGATAGCAAATGCCAAAACGTCTCACGCAGAGGCAATGAGAGACCTCCGCAAATACAACTTCAGGGTCTATGCCTCTAAGATCCACCAAGAAGGCAATAGTGTCGGGACACTGCTTGCTTGGCTGGCCAGGCAAGACACAAGAATGACACCCATCACGGAAGTGAGGGATGTCACCGGCACTATCAGGCAGTCGCAGGTAGACATCTTACAGGTATTTCACGAATTTTACTCCCAGGTATACAAGGCCCCAACGCAAGAAGACCACCATGCAATACACCTGTTCCTTCACCAACTGAACCTGCCTCGTGTCCCGCTTGCAACCAAGAAAGCACTAGACACAAAGATTAAGTCCACTGACATCACCCAGGCCATCAGAACACTGGCACGCAACAAAGCGCCAGGAATGGATGGCTTCCCACTCGAATATTATAGCACCTTCTCGGCCCGGCTAACCCCCCATATGGTGACCATGTACGACGATGCGCTAGCACGGGGCGAACTTCCGGGTTCATTTAGGGAATCGATCCTAGTTACATTTCCCAAACCACACAGGGACCCAACACTCCCCTCCTCATACAGACCAATCACCCTGCTTAACGCAGACTGCAAAATATTAGGAAAAATCCTAGCGGACCGGTACACCCAAATCCTTCCACCATTGATCCACCCGGATCAATGTGGATTTGTTCCACAGCGCAACACCTCACAGAATCTGCGAAGACTATTCCACGTCCAAGATGGGGCAGGGGAGCGGTTCCCCAATGCGGCCTGCTTGATACTCGACCTAGAGAAGGCCTTTGATACCCTGCTATGGCCCTACTTATTTACGGTCCTCAGCAAAATAAATGTGGGCCCCACCCTGCTGAAATATACGAAACTGCTATATACGGGTCTCACCTCGCGGGTACGAGTGGGGAAGTATATCTCTCCTCCATTCGCGGTGGAGCGTGGGACTAGGCAACGGTGCCCCTTATCGCCGTTGCTGTTCGCCCTGGCGGTGGAACCTTTGGCGATACGTCTTCGCCAGGAGGGGGAGATGTGGGGCATTCCGATAGCGGACACGACACACTGCGTATCACTATACGCAGATGACCTCCTAATATATGTCCGCGACGGGGGACCTCTCCCCTATCTGGGTGGCGTTACAAGACTTCGCAGGGGCCTCCGGCCTCAAAGTCCACTGGGAAAAATCCACGCTCTATCCACTGAGCCCACATCTGGCCCCGTTTAATGTCCAGGTTGGAGCTCAGACGCTCGCCTGGAATGCAGCGGCGCCCAGATACTTAGGGGTGAGACTGTACCATTCCCCGAGGGATCTGTATGAGGGGAACCATTGCATAGCACTGGCAGGGATACGGACAGCAGTGGGATTCTGGAAAACGCTACCCCTGGCTCCCATAGGGCGAGTGGCCCTCGCCAAAATGATTATAGTCCCCAGACTACTGTACCACTTCACTAATCTCCCCGTGATACTCCTGCGCCCCTTCTTCAAAGAACTGGATATCCTGCTCACCGAGTTGATTTGGGGAGGAGGTCGCCATAGGGTAGCACTATCCAAATTACACCTCCCTACGACTCAGGGAGGGCTGGGGGCACCCTCGTTCGAAGCATACTTCCTAGCAGCCCAACTCCAGTGGCTATCGTACTGGACGGCAGAACGGTATACCGGGGAAACGGTGACCGGCGAAGGCCGGATACCCCTCCCGGCAATCCACAGATTACTCCTACCAGGCACCAAACCACTACACACCTACCCGATTCAGGTATCTATAGCACGTACATGCATGCTGAAGATCCATTGCATGTCCAGAGGAAGGCCTCCATACTCGCCCCTACTCCCGTTGGTGGGATTCCCCCGAAAAGAGGGATACTATACTGCCGGTGCCCTTCAGGTTTGGACTGAACACGCCATTACGGAAGCAGAATCCCTGTTCCAAGACGGACAGCTCCAAACATATGCCCAACTGACTGACCAATATGACCTCCCACCAGGACAATTTCTCCTACATAGGCAACTAGTAGACAGCAGTCGATGTCACTGGGACCCAGAGGGGGGGGAGCCTCCGACTCACCCGGTGATACATGCCATACTACACATGGGTACGGGTAGACATTTAGTCACATGGCTCTATAAAGCTATCCGTGAACTGACCCTCAAACCCCTACACTCGCTACGACAGACCTGGGAAACCGAAATGGGGAGGGTATTTCACGATAAAGAGTGGGAAACAGCACTAGAGTATCCGAAAAAGTCTCCAGGAATGCGCGCTTCAAGAATATCCAATTCAACATCCTCCATAGAGCATACCTTACGCCGCACCGCCTTCACCGTTTCTATCCTGACACACACTTTGCGTGCCCCCGATGTCAGGCTCCCGAGGCGGACTTCAAACACATGTTTTGGGACTGCCCCACTATCCAAAAATACTGGGACCACGTACACCGGGCACTCCGAGCAACCACTAATACTTCGGCCATGTCCACTTGGGAGGCGTGCGCCTCGGGATCTTCCGCAGGCGGAAGACAGAAAAAGTGCAGACCCGCTTCGCATCCCTCGCCATCCTCTTAGCGAAACGGGGAATAGCCATGCACTGGCGGGCCCCGCTAGGACCCCCAGTAGCAGCCTGGATAGGTGCCATGAAGAAATGGGGTAGGGCAGAAGAAGAGGTGTTGCGGGAGGAGGAGGTGAAGGGGACGCGGAAGCACCCCATCTCTCTGGAATGGGCACAATTGCTATATCAATACACGCAAGAAATGGCCCCTGTGGAAGAGCCCGTAGTCTCTCAATCACAGACCCCGCCCCCATCCCCTGCGGGACCAACTGAAGTAGAACCAAGACAAAGCCCGGCAGTCTGAGAAGGATGCTATCGTGAGACCACACTGGATGGTCGCAGAGGCCGCACCAAGATGACCTGCTTGCGGGCCCCCGCCCCCCCCATATCTCACACAACCTCAAATAGAGACACGATAACGCGCCCGTCCAGGCAGTTGATTCTATACATCTGCACCCAGACAGCTCCCGACCATCTTTCCCAGTTCACCCCCCACATTACAAGTTTTCGCCTCCACAGGTAGTTCTCATGCCTGATGTTCTCAATTGGAACCGCATTCACGAACACTCAGCAAAAATAACATATGAAAGAAATTCGAGGCTATAGGATCACTACACACCCCTGGGAAGCTAACCCGCCTTAGTCCTCAGTACCATACCACATAGCGATAATATCAGACGAGGGGTTCTTTCCCAACATTGTTGACTATTCGCAAGTTTATACGCTAAGTATGTAACATTGATGTACACGCTGAAACATGTGTCTTCTTATTTGCCTTTCTTTTTTCCCTACCCACTTTCGGTGTTTCCCTTCCTATATTCAGTCATTTGTCTCCTCATTGGTAGTCGCATACTGATGTATTACAGTGATAACTACGTCTGAATGTAACATAGAATGCAAAAACCCCAATAAACAAATTTAAACAAAAAAAAGTGGGCAAGCCCTTACTACATACAGTCTGCTCTCACTGCAGAGGCTGTGCAGAGACTCCCCTTCTTCCACACCCAAATGTCAGGAAGCGATGGCAGGGGCACTTGATCCGAGAAGTAACACATAGCAAAATGCAAAGGCAAGTTAAATATCATGCTACTCAAAGTATAACTGAGGTCACAGACCGACATTGGAAAAAAGATAGCTGTAAGCAGAAACTGACAAGAACAAGGTTGACAAAAGTACAGGGATGCACTGGTATGTAACAAGAGGTCTCTAAGAAGCTTATGAAAGCCCTTTCGGATTAACACCTGCAGATTGTTCTTAACATCAGTTATACAGAAAAGTCATAGTTTGCATCTATTGTAGAGACATAGTTGTACAGTGCAAGATGGACTGGGACTGACAACAGCGCCGAGACAGGTAGGACTCCAAGGGCCAGATGTACAACCCTTAGTGTTTGCGACTTGCAATTTGCATTTTTTTGCGACTCGTAAATTTGCGAGTCACAAACGCTGATGTACAACATTGTCTGAGGCACTGTTTGCAAATCCCAAATGGGTCTAAAAGGACCTGCCTCGTTAATATTCAAGAGAAAGGTTGTATTTTGCAACCCATTGGGAATGGCCAGCACTCACAGGGATGATAGCCTGCTGGGGTCAGCAGACCACCATGTCTGTGTTTTTTCAAATGCAGCCCATTTTCCTTAAAGAAAACTGGGATGCATTTAAAAGATAAAAATTAAACGTTTCAGTTTCATTTTTTAAGAGCAGGCAGTGGTCCGTGGGACCCCTGCCTGCTCTTAAATAACATTTTGGCTGCCAATCACAAAGGAAAAGGGGTCCCCTGGTGACCCCTTCCTGTTTCTGACTGGCTTAACACCAATTGGAAATTGGTGGTAAAAGGAATCTTACATCCTCCTATGACTCGCCTTTAGGAAGGGAAGTCCTTGGTACGCCCCTTCCTAATAGCGACTCGCAAAACCTATTTTGCTAGTCGGTAACAGGTTAGCGACTTGCAAAATAGAGTTGGAACATGCTACAACCCTTTTTAGCAGTCAGAAATGGGCCAATTTCCCATTTGCAACCGCTAAAATTGGTTGTTCATCTGGCCCCAAATGACTTGGATGCAACAACAGATGTCTTTCCCCCACCTGACCCAAATAGAGACCAAGCCAGAGGTCACACTGTAAACACATATGGACTCCAACAGACAGTGGACCAACGCAAAGTCTGAAATGGAGCAAAGATACAGAGTAGAAAGAATAATACAAATACATAATTGACAAAGATTAAAAGCAGGAAACTAAACATTATGAAATAATGGGAGAAAGGAGACTGAAGAGAAACACTACTCTGGCACTAGCTCAGGAAACAATAGAGATAGCAAGCAAACAGAAAGAAAACCAACATAGGGAATATGAGCAGGGCTTCAGCGATCATGGATTGGAATACAGGGATAAAGAGCTGGCTGTTTCCAACAGACACTGGGACAAGTGTGCCATGCCAGTATATGATATGAAAATAGAGATTCAGAAAAAGGTCGGAACAGTAAATCATCACAAGAAAACAAAGGGAACCACTGTAAACTAAGTGAATATGTGGTCAGAAGCACAAAAAAGAAAACACAGAACTTCAGGAAGACAGCACAGAAAGGCAGAAAAAAAGGAGAGACTGCAAAGCAAGGAAAACACATGAACACAATGTTGTAGAGGGCAGCCACAGGAAAGCAGGGCACTGCAAAAACAGTAGCAGGAAGCAGGGCTCCTCTGAGGATTTCGAAGGTTCAGCAGTGTTTGCAACTAGGCAACTGGAGAAGAAAGCAGAAGCTCCCAGGAACGACAGTTGAAGCATGAATTCTGGTGTAGAAGCAAGTCATAAATCCCTCCTCCTTCTTACCCAATCACAGCCACACAGAGTGACTGGAACTCAGAACAGAAATGATCTAGCTGCAGCACAGTTCAGGCAAGAGCAGTTAAAGAACCTCCTCCAGCTCTTTGCCTGAAGGAGTGCACTGAAGTTCTAGGAACCAACTGGGGAGAATGAAACTCCAGGATGGAACAAGGATCAGACCTTATTTCAGCAGGAATTCCTGCAAGGGAGCACATAGGCATGCAGGAAACAGTAAGACAGAGTTCAAAGTATAATAAGATTCACCAAAAGTCTCCTCTCCAGCCCTCAAGCTTAGGTAAGACATACAAGTACCATAATGCATTAGGTGTTCATAAAGAAACCCTGGAACGGAATCTGTAATGGATCTAAACTTTCCAAGAAGATTTGTAAAGTCTGTAAATTAACATGGAAGTGCAGCACAGGTTCCAAATTAGGGTTGATGATGTAAGCAGGCATACAGAAGGTCTTCAAGTAGTGCCACCCGATGGCAGGATCAAAGGATCCTGACACTAAACCCTATTAGGTGGGCAAGGCCCTACTATGGACAGTCAGCACTCAGTGTGCAGACTATACGCATAGGACACTATTCCACAGACCTAAGGCCTATGGATTGGGCAAGCCCCTACTACGCATAGTCTGTAGTCAGTGTACAGACTGTGCGTAGAGCCCACTCCCGCCACAAACACAAGACCTTTTAGGTGGTAAGCCCCTATTATGCATAGTCTGTTATCATTGAACACACCAGAGGCAATGTCGTCCATATACCCATGCCTTATTGGGTAGGCAAACCCCTACTAGCCACTGCCTATGCCATCTGCACCCTTATACATGGAGTGTCCACTCCATCTTGACACCCAAGCCCAATTAGGTAGCAAGCCACTACTACTCAGAGGCTCCACTCTCAGTGCAGCTCTTCACAGAGAGCTCATTCCCTCAACATACTCAAACCTCCTTACGTAGCCATGGGCCTACTACGTGCACTTAGGTATGTTAGAAGTATCTATCTTACTTTATATTAAAAAATCCCTACAAACCAAAGCTTAAAGTGACATTATAATTAGGTCTGGTAATAATATGTTACTTTACGTAAAAAAACTAAAAAAAAACTTAGAAATTCACTGTAAAAAACCAAAGGCTAAAGTGATATCATCAAATGTGTCATTTTAAATGTCAGTGTTCGTTTCAGTAAAATTAAATTTTTAAACTGATATTTTTGTCTAACTATAATGTCACACACACACACACACACACACACACACACATATATATATTCCATCCAGGAAATCACTCCTGCCTTCATCAGTAAAAATAAATGTGTCTCATTAATACTTGTTATTTAGACCAACTACATTACTATTGATAAATACACAATCTTGCCTTTATTACAAAAATGCAAATGTCAAATTTTATTTTACTACCATTGTATAACAATATTGATTAAATGCAGATTTCAAAGTATAATATGATATTTATAGTCATTGTTGAAAGAGGGTGGGGAGTGGCACCATGACCCACTTCAGGCTTCACTTCTCGTGAGTCATGGCCCCTCCCCACGATGGTAATAACTAGCATATTACACACAGCACACCTGCATATAAACTGTTTATGTCACACCAGTAAACAAAAATTACATTCAAATAACACATGTTGTGTAGAGCAACTGTACTAATAAAGCCACATTAGCACATCTATTACCACTGTGCAAAAGTCAAATTTTCTGTTTAATGTCACCGTAGAGCGAACCACACATAAAAACACTGTTTACTGGATCCGGTGGAGGATCTAGCTGCTTTAGTCCCTACCCAGGCCTGGAAGGACCACTTTTCAGCTTTATACCAAGGGGAAGCCCTAGATTCTCCTCCTCCGTCTCTGGTTACTGGCACCAAATTCATGTTACAGTGGGAGGAGATCCGAGATGCTATTGTGTCCTTGCCAGTAGGAAAGGTCCCAGGGGCAAACTGGGTGCCCGGGGACCTGTTTAAATCTTTTCTGGATCTCTGGGCCCCTATTCTTACATAATGCATTAATGCTGCCATTAGTAGTTCCCTTCCGAAGGCATGGTGCCATTCCATCATTGTACCCATGTTTAAAAAGGGGGACAGTAATGACCCTTATTGTTATAGGCCCATTTCTCTAATCAGTGTGGAAGTTAAAATAATAGGCAGGGCCATATTGAAGAGGCTAACCCACTGGGCCGAGGAACATAGCATCCTGTCCAATATTCAATTTGGATTTTGTCCGGGGAGGGGCACTGTGGAGTAGAATCTTAACCTACACCTTGTAATTCAAAAATACACTAGAGCCAAACGGGGTTCCCTCCATCTCTCTTTCATGGATCTCAGCTCTACCTTTGATAAGGTCAACAGGGATAAGCTCTGTGCAAAGATGGGATCCATGGGCGTGGAACAGTGTTTTGTGGATTTTCTTAGGGAATTGCATTGGGGCTAACTGCCTCAATCCGCTATGGTAGCAATGGTGATTGCATGAAGCACTTTTCACTTAGAACGGGGATTAGACAATGTTGTATCATCGGCCCTTTCTTTTTGTTATGTATGTAACCGCTTGTCATGATGTCATGAGTGATGTTATCAGTGATGTCACTGATCATGTCATGAGTGATGTAATATTTGAGGTCATAAGCAGTGCAAGTGGGTGTAAGTTATAGTTAGCTCAGCTAATTATAACTGCTGAATTTCTCTGGTTTTGTATGAGTGAAATCTGACCCTAACTATAAAGTCCCTGGAACCTTTGGTTTTACCATTGAATTTCTAAGTTTTTAAAAATTTTATTTGCTAACTATAACGTCACTGTAACCTTTGATTTTTCAGTGCATTTCTAAGGTTTTTTAAAAGCTAATTCTTATTTATAATGTCCCTGTAACCTTTGTTTGTTTTTTTCAGTGAATTTCTATGGTTTTCTTAACTAGTAATCGTGTTTGCAGAGTGGTGGAGAAAGGGGGCTGGGCCTCTGACCAGCTCTCAGGAATCCCGCTGAGTAGGACTTCCAGGAGGTAGCAGGAGGTTTTCTTGGTCCCTAAGGTCCCTAAGGTTCCTCAGGAGTAAAGTGGACTTCATCCTCCAACCGGTAGTGCACCACAAGCTGAGCCTCATTTACAGAGTGGTGGAGAAAGGGGGCATGGCCTCCTAAGATCTCTTAGCAATCCTGCTTTGTGGGACTTACTGGAGTTAACAGGAGGGGTAGTTGGCCCTCAAGGACATACTTGGGTGCCAACTACCCCTCCTGTTACCTCCAGTAAGTCCCACACAGCAGGATTGCTGAGAGGTTGTCAGATGCCATGCCCCCTTTCTCCACCACTGTGCAAAAGCGGCT
Source organism: Calotriton arnoldi (assembly GCA_963921515.1). NCBI lineage: Eukaryota > Metazoa > Chordata > Amphibia > Caudata > Salamandridae > Calotriton > Calotriton arnoldi. Next base: position 39,073 of record CAWUFW010023054.1, on the reverse strand, counting down.
CCTGGCACACTAATAGTAGGGGGATGAAGTCCCCTTGGCTCCAGAGGATCCTTGGGGACCAACTACCCCTCCTGTTAACTCCAGTAAGTCCCACACAGTGTGTTTGCTGAGAGATATTCTGTGGCCATGCCCCCTTTCTCCACCACTCTGCAAACGCACCTCCTGGCGCACTACTAGTTGGGGAATGGAGTCCCCTTGGCTTTTGAGGGCCCTTGGGGGGCAACTACTTCTCCTGCCACCTTCAGTAAAACCCACATAGCTGGATTGCTGAGGGGTTGTCAGAGGACCTCCACTTTCTCCAGCCCTCTGCAAATGTGCCTCCTGATGACCTACTGGTTGGGGGAAGTAGTCCACTTTGGTCCTGAGGCCCTCAGGAGTAAAGTGGAATTCTTTCCCCAACTAGAAGCATGCCAGGAGGCGAGTTTGCAGAGTGGTGGAGAAAGGGGGTGTGGCCTTCAAGTCCTCTCACCAATCCTGCTCTCTGGGACTTACTGGTGGTAACAAGAGGGCTTGCTGGCCCCCAAAGACCCTCATCATTCAAGGGGATTTCATTCCCCAACCACCATTGCTCCAGGAGGCACATTTGCAGAGTGGTGGTGAAGGGGGCATGGCCTCCGCAACTTTATGGAGATTTTTTTTTATTAAATATTTTCTTAGCCCCCCTTCCCTCGGCCGCATTCAGCCCTGGGGAACCCAGCCTGAGGGCCCTGCCTTTTTCTTTTTGAAAAAAAGTTGTAACATAGAGGAAGGGGGGCTGAGTGGCCCCTCTTCCCTGTGCCAATTTTGGCCCCGGGGACCCCATCACCCGGGGCATGCCCTTTATGTTATTTTTTTTTTTAATGGAAGGGGGCCCACCTCCTAAGGCCATTTTTGGCCCGAGGATCCCATCCCCCGGGGCCAGGTTTTTTACATTTTCAGCAGGGTTTGTGGATCCACAGCAATTCTCGCCCAATTTAAATGCTTTGTTTGGCCCTAGGGGTCCCTGTGGGACCCGTCCAAGAGGCCTAGGGGGTCAGGGTGTTTCTACCTTGCCCCCTTCTCTTTTTTTAAATCTTTTTTTCTTGTGACTCGGTTGAACCGAATCACAAGATGGCTGCCAACAGTTCCTAGTTTGAAGTGTTGGCAGCCAATCAGATCTCAGGCACGAGATTGAGAGGGGTCCCAGATCAACTATGGCCACAGTTGTATATCTAAGAAATCTTAAAATTTCTCAGCAATTACTGAACGGATTTACACCATTTAACAAAAAGGTCGCTTTTTGGACCAAGAGCTACCTTTCTGACAAATATGGTGTAATACCGTTCAGCAGTTCGGGTTGTAGCCATTTCTAAAGTTTCCTAAGGAAATTAACATGGAGAAAAAGCATTTTGGGACCCCCTCTTTTCGGCCCCCGCTTGACGGATAACCCCAAAACTTTTAAGACAGCAGCTAAAGTGACTGCCCTGATAGTTTTGAAAATTTCGTGAGGATTCGTCAAACGACGCCAAAATATTCGGAAATCAAAAAACGCTCTTTTTATGGAAACTGCATCCTAACTATAGCTACCTACTGGCGACTGCGAGTAGGCAATATATACATATATATTCACTGAAAAAACCATAGGTTTCAGACACGTTATAGTTAGAAATTAGCATTTAAAAAACCTTAGAAATTCACTAAAAAAACCATAGGTTTTAGGGAAAGTTATAGTTAGTTGGACATTTCACTCGTACAAAACCAGAGAAATTCCCCGTTATAGTTAGTTCAGCTAACTATAACTCGCGTCCCGCAATGCACTGCTGATGACGTCACATATTACATCACTCATGACATGGTCAGTGACATCACTGATGACATCACTGATGACATCTCAAATGACATCACTGATGACATCACTGATGACATCACTGATGACATCATCCAGTGACTGTGTGTTTCTGTAAAGTTTAAATATGTTTAATATATATAGGGAAAGGCGTATTGAAGAATGAGTGGGTGTATAAGTGTCTGAATAGATGATTTAGTAGGTGCGTGACTGACTCTATAAGTGAGTGATTAAACGTATCTTACTGAATGCATGGGTTAGTGACTAAACTGCGTGAATGTCTGTATCCGTCTGTCTGTTGGTGTGTAAGCGGCTGCATGGGTTTGTGAATAGCTACATGAGTGTCTATATGTATTATTGATTGGTTGTCTGAGTATCTGTATGGGTGCCTGAGTGTTTGTGTGGGTGGGGTGTGTGCGACTCTGTGCATAGATGTGTGAGTGGGTGATTCACTGGGTGCATGGTTTCAAGAGTGCATCTGTGATGGACTGTATGGGTGGGTGAGTGTGTGTATGGGTGTGTTAGTGAGTGAATGTATATCTCAGTGGTACATGTGTGAGTAACTACATATGTGAAAGGCAGTATATATGTGTGTTGGAGTATATAAATGGCTATAAGTGAGAGTGTGTGATTGGGAGAGTGGCTGTATGGATGAGTGTGTGCTTGTATCAGTGATTGTATAAAAGCGTTAGAATGTGCTAGTATTTGTATGAGTAAGTGAGCTGGTGTGTGTATAACTGTATAGGTGAGTAAATGGCAGTGTGATTAATTATTTGCATGACTGACTAGGTGTGTGAGTACCTCTATGGATAGGTGTATTAGTGCATATGATAGTCCTGTACTGAGTGACCGTAAGTATGAGTGACTGTACGGGTGAGTGAGTGGATGTGTGTGTAGACCTAAGAATCAGTGAGTGGGTATGTAGTTATTGGTGTTGGAGTGTCTATGGTTTTGAGAATGGCAATCTGTAATTTAGAGTGGGTGTATCAAAGGTTATATTAGGGTGTGAGAAGATGCATCAAATTATCACATGGATGATGTCATCAGTGATGTCATCAGTGATGTCATTTGAGATGTCATCAGTGATGTCATCAGTGATGTCACTGACCATGTCATGAGTGATGTAATATGTGACGTCATCAGCAGTGCATTGCGGGGGCACGAGTTATAGTTAGCTGAACTAACTATAACGGGGGAATTTCTCTGGTTTTGTACGAGTGAAATGTCCAACTAACTATAACTTTCCCTAAAACCTATGGTTTTTTCAGTGAATTTCTAAGGTTTTTTAATTGCTAATTTCTAACTATAACGTGCCTGAAAACCTATGGTTTTTTCAGTAAATTTCAAAGGTTTTTAAAAATGCTAATTTCTAAATATAACGTGCCTGAAACCTATGGTTTTTTCAGTGAATTTCAAAGGATTTTTAAATGCTAATTTCTAACTATAACGTGCCTGAAACCTATGGTTTTTTCAGTGAATTTCAAAGGTTTTTTAAATGCTAATTTCTAACTATAACGTGCCTGAAACCTATGGTTTTTTAAGTGAATTTCAAAGGTTTTTTAAATGTTAATTTCTAACTATAACGTGCCTGAAACCTATGGTTTTTAAGTGAATTTCAAAGGTTTTTTAAATGCTAGTTTCTAACTATGCCTACAGAGGTAGGACATGTGAAAAAAGAAGAAAAAACGCACAGAAAGAAGCAAAAGAAATGCAGAAAGAAGCAACAGAAGTCCACAAAGACGAACAAAAGTGTAGGAAGAAGCAAGACATGTGCAGAAAGAACCAACAGAGGAGCAGAAAGAGGCCTTGTTGCAAAATCATCCTGTGCCCACAACTTTTTCAGACGGGTACTGGTGATAACTGACTCTGACTAACCAGGCCTAGAGCCAGTGCTATGCTAAAAGACACTTAGAATATAGTGAAAACACCTACATACACTAGGGAACACTATGCGTTGGGGTACCCCTGTGATTAGCATGACCTCCTCTGTAAGGCCCTAGTACATAATAGGGCAGGGGGATTAAAACTACCTCTAAGTCAGAGGTGCAGAAATATGCTACTTTAACTAGAAGTCACGTTTGCAGAGTGGTGGAGAAAGGGTGCTGGGCGTCCAACCAACGCTCAGGAATTCTGCTGCGTAGGACTTACAGGAGGTACCAGGAGGGATTCTTGGCCCCCAAACTCCCTCAGGACTAAATTGGACTTCATCCCCCATCCCGTAGTTTGCCACGAGGCACGTTTGCAGAGTGGTAGAGACAAGGGGCCATGGCCTCCGAAGACGTCTTAGGAATCCCACTGTGTGGGACTTACTGGAGGTTACAAGAGGGGTAGTTGGCCCCCAAGGACATCCTTGGGGGGCCAACTTCCCAAACTATTACCTCCAGTCAGTCCAACACAGCAGCACTGGTAAGTACTCGTACCAGACCACGCCCACATTGCCCACCACTCTACAAACGCGCTCCCTGGCACGCTCTTGGATGGGGATTGAAGTCCCCTTCACTGCTGGGGGTCCTTTAGGGGCCAACTAGCCTACCTTTTACCTCCAGTAAGCCCCACGCAGTGGGTTTGGTGAGAGGTAGACAAAGGCCATGCCCCCTTTCTCCACGACTCTGCAAACATGCCCCCTGGCGCATTTTAGGTTGGGGGATTAAGTCCCCTTGAATCCTGAGGGTCCCTGGGGTCCAACTAGCCCACTAGGTACCTCCAGTAAGTGCCACAGAGCTGCGTTGCAGAGAGGTGTAAAAGGGGCGTGGCCTGGACCACCTCTCTGCAACGCAGGCCTGTGGCACTTACTGGAGGTACCTGGTGGGCTAGTTGGCCCCCAGGGGCCCTCAGGATTGAAGGGGAATTAATTCCCTAACTTAAAACTCGCCACAGGGCGTGTTTGCACACATGTCACCTCAGGCCCCGCCCCCTCCCTTCACCACTGTGCAAATGCCCCATGTGGCGCGTTTTAAGTTAAGGGATAAAGGCCCCTTGAATCCTGAGGGTCCCTGGGGTCCAACTAGCCCACCAGGTACCTCCAGTAAGCATCACAGAGCTGCATTGCAGAGAGGTGTAAAAAGGGGCATGGCCTGGACCACCTCTCTGCAACGCAGCCCTGTGGCGCTTACTGGAGGTACCTGGTGGGCTAGTTCACCCCCAGGGACCCTCAGGATTGAAGAGGAATTAATTCCCCAACTTTAAACGTGCCACAGGGCATGTTTGCACACATGTCACCTCAGGCCCCGCCCCCTCCCTTCACCACTGTGCAAACGCGCCCGTTGGCATGTTTTAAGTTGGGAGATTAAGTCCCCTTGAATCCTGAGGGTCCGTGGGGTCCAACTAGCCCACTAGGTACCTTCAGTAAGCGCCACAGAGCTGCTTTGTAGAGAGGTGTAAAAAGGGGCGTGGCCTGGACCACCTCTCTGCAACGCAGCACTGTGGCGCTTACTGGAGGTACCTGGTGGGCTAGTTGGCCACCAGGGGCCCTCAGGATTGAAGGGGAATTAATTCCCCAACTTAAAACGCGCCACAGGGCGTGTTTGCACACATGTCACCTCAGGCCTCGCCCCCTCCCTTCACCACTGTGCAAACGCGCCCCGTGGCATGTTTTAAGTTGGGGGATAAAGTCCCCTTGAATCCTGAGGGTCCGTGGGGTCCAACTAGCCCACCAGGTACCTCCAGTAAGCGCTGCAGAGCTGCGTTGCAGAGAGGTGTAAAAAGGGGTGAGGCCTGGACCACCTCTCTGCAACGCAGCCCTGTGGCGCTTACTGGAGGTACCTGGTGGGCTAGTTGGCCCCCCGGGACCCCCAGTATTGAAGGGGAATTAATTCCCCATTTTAAAACGCGCCACAGGGCGTGTTTGCAGAGTGTTTGCTGGGAGGGGGCGGGGCCTCCGGAACGATCGCAGTCTTTTTTTTTTTAGATGGAGGGCTGTGTGGCCCCCCCTTCTTTTTCCTTTTTTTGGGCCCTGGGGACCCCATCCCCCAGGGCCTGACCCCTTTTTAAAAAATAAAATAAAAATCTGAACGGGAAGGGAGCCGTGTGGGCCCCCCTCCCATGACCAATTCCGGCCCGGGGACCCCATCCCCGGGGCATGGCCATATATATTTATGTTTTTTAAGGAGGGGGGCTGCGTGGCCCCCCTCCTGAGGCCTCTATTGGCCCCGGGGACCCCATCCCCCGGGGCTGGCCTTTTAAAAAAAAAAAGTATTTATTTTTTGGGGGAGGGGGGCCGCGTGGCCCCCCTTCCGGGCCACTTCTAGCCCCGGGGACCCCATCCCCCAGGGCAGGCCCTATCCATTTGGGGACTGTAGGGGGAGCCCCAATGCCCCCACGGTCCCGCCGGCTACCTGCGTCCTGCAGGAGCCGGCATTGCTTTTCCACATGGGGAGCTGCTGACATGCCGCTCCCCGTGTGGAAAAGCAATCTGCTTTGCATTTTGGAAGCAAGAGCAGGTTTCCCTGCTCTCGCTTCCAAAATCCAAAGCAAGTTTGCTATGGCAGGGTGGGAGCCGCGAGGCTCCCGCCCTGCCATAGCAAACAGCAGTGTCCCGGGGGTGGGCACCCCGGGACACTGCAGGAGCCAGCCCTGGGGGGTGGCAGTCCCCAGGGCCATCACGGGCTCCAGGAGGGGGGCTGCGTGGCCCCCCTCCCTTCAGTTTCAAAGCCCCGGGGAGGTGGTGGTCCCCGGGGCTTGAAGGTCCGTAACGGACCCCCAAATTTACATACTTAGTGCCCCGGGGAGGTTGCGGTCCACAGGGTGTGTGGGGAGGCTCGAGCCCCCCCACACAGGTTCTTTTTTTTTTTTTAAAACAAGCCCCGGAGGGTGGTGGTCCCCAGGGCTGCGGGGGCCGTGTGCCCCCGCAAATATTCAAGAAAAGCCCCGGGGGTGGCAGTCCCCGGGCTGTGGGGGCCCCCTGGGACCCCACAGTTACAATATAGCATGCCCCCGGGACTTGGCCTACCCGGGGGCTAAATATTAACGAAGCGCGGGAGCCCGCGCTTCATTTTTTTTATTTTCACGCCAGGATTTGCGGATCCTGTGCGAATTTTGCAGATTTTTCTTTTTTTTTAAATGCTTTTTTTGGCCCTGGGGTCCTTGTGGGACCCCCTGAGCAGGCCTAGGGGGTCAGGGTATTTCTACCCTGCCCCCTTTTCTTGTTCTTTAATGTTTTTTCTACTGTTTTCTTGTGACTCGGTTCTACCGAGTCACAAGATGGCTGCCAACACTTCCTGGTTTGGAGTGTTGACACCAATTAGAATAAAGCTCATGGTCGGGAGGGTCCGCAGATCCACCGCGCCTCTAGATATCGAAACTTTTATTTTTTGATCTTCTCAGCAACTACTGAACGAATTTACACCATTCAAAAAAAAGGGCTCTTTCTGAACCAAGGGCTACCTTTTTGCCAAATTTGGTGTAATTCCGTTCAGCAGTTCGAGCTGTAGCCGCGTCTAAAGTTTCCTATGGAAAATAACATGGAGAAAACACGTTTTGGGACCCCCTTTTTTTGCGGCCCCTGCTTGTCGAATCACCCCGAAACTTTCAAGACAGGAGCTGACTGGAGCGCCCCACTAGTTTTGAAAATTTTGCGAAGATTCGTCATCCGGCGCCAAAGTTATTGGGAAAAGAATAAACGCTTTTCCTATGGAAACTGAGTCCTAACTATAACTATCTACTGGCGACCGCCAGTAGATAATATATTCACTGAAAAAACCACAGATTTCAGGGACGTTATAGTTTGTTGGACATTTCACTTGTACAAAACCAGAGAAATTCGGCCATTATAGTTAGTAGAGCTAACTATAACTCGCGCCCCCGCAATGCACTGCTGATGACGTCACATATTACATCACTCATGACATGGTCAGTGACATCACTGATGACATCACTGATGACATCTCAAATGACATCACTGATGACCTCACTGATGACATCATCCAGTGAATGTGTGTTTCTTTAAAGTTTAAATATGTTTTATATATATATATGCCAAGGTGTATTGAAGAATGAGTGGGTGTATAAGTGTCTGAATGGATGATTTAGTAGGTGCGTGACTGATTGTATAACTGACTGATTAAGCATATATTACTGAATGCATGGGTTAGTGAGTAAACTGTGTAAATGTCTGTATCAGTCAGTTGGTGTATAAGCGGCTGCATGGGTTGGTGAGTAGCTACATGACTGTCTATATGGGTTATTGATTGGTTGTCTGAGTATCTGTATGGGTGCCTGAGTGTCTGTGTGAGTGGGTGGGGGTGGGTGACTCTGTGCATAGATGTGTGAGTGGGTGATTCACTGGGTGTATGGGTTCAAGAGTGCATCTGTGAAAGGCTGTATGGGTGGGTGAGTGTGTGTATGGGTGTGTTGGTGAGTGAATGGATGTCTCAGTGGTATATGTGTAAGTAACTACATATGTGAAAGGCAGTATATGTGAGTGTTGGAGTATATAAATGACTATATGTGAGAGTGAGTGATTGTGAGAGTGGCTGTATGGATGAGTGTGTGCTTGTATCAGTGATTGTATAAGAGAGTAAGTATGTGTTAGTATTTGTATAAATAAGTGAGGTGGTCTGTGTATAGCTGTATAGGTGAGAAAATGGGTGTGATTGATTCTTTGCATGACTGAGTAGGTGTGTGAGTAAGTCTATGGATGAGTGGCGGTGTGTGAGTGTATGTATAGGTGTATGAGTGCATATGATAGTGCTGTATTGATGAGTGACTGCATGTATGAGTTACTGTATGGGTGAATGAGTGGATGTGTGTGTGTGTGTAGACCTAGGAATCACTGAGCGGGTATGTACTAACTGCTATTGGTCTGTCTATGGTTTCGATATTGGTAGTCTGTATTTTAGAGTGGGTGTATAAATGGTTTTATTAGGGTGTGAAGAGGTGCATCAGATTATCACATGGACGGAGTTTATGGTGTTATATTAATTGGACACTAGATCATGTAATGCTTCTTTTCTTTACTGTTTGGGGAAAAAATCGTTAATAAGAAAATGAAATTAAAAAAAGAAATAGATGTCATTTTTACGCAAAAGAATAAAGCTTTTGAAGTGACCTCAGAAGGATGGAAGGCTTGGTTGACTGTTGAGATTCAAATCTGTAAGCTGCAGGTTAGGGTGAGATTCCTGCGCCAAGATCATCCCATCAATCTCACACGTCATTAACCCATAGAGCTGTTTTATCAAGTGATGCCATCAGAGACCGTGGGTGCTGGCGCCAGCACCTGTACAGCGTCTCCCGGGTACAACCTGCCAGCTGTGTGCTTCATCCATCCATCAGCCCAGACCGGCCTTGGACCCCACGCCCCCGCCCCCTCGTGGAGCACTGATCGTGTTAAGAGACTCTCATTGGAGTGATTAAAATGCCTCATTAAAGTGACGCACACAGGCACCAGGGCTACGTCATCGTTGATGCCCCACAGCCGCGCCAGGTCGGGGCGCCAAGACTGCGCCGACGTAATAAATGCACGGTTAGCACGGAGCGCCTGAAGGCCCAAGACGTAAATGTGCCCGGTGCCTAGGTATGGAAAACACTTGTTTATTAAACTGCCCTTATTTCTGGCTTCTGTGCTCTACGACCCCACAGGACACCCCCAACACACACATAGAACACTATGGAAAACAATTTTACTCTCCAGCCACACATCTGCGTCCTTTGTGGGCAGAAACCCGATATTCTCCGCACCAGAGGGGCGAGCGGCCTCCCTGCCCAGAACGTCTCGAAGAGCTAAGCATTTCCCCTTTCACACTCACAATAGGCCCAGCCTAAGGTCCAAGCGGTAGTAAGCTTCCTCGCTGCCATGGTGACGCCCCCCCCTCCCAGGGGAAGTACACTATGGGTAATTCTGCCAGATCAGGGGTTGATGAGAATGACATGGCAATGCAGCCAGCAGCGCCAGGCATGTCAGGGAAGAGAGTGAGTTAAACAAAATACTCAGTTAAATGTACTTACTGGGAGGCAGCACTGATTACATCAAGTGTTTGAAACCGGTCCCAGGATGCTTGTTTCTGGTCCAGGGAAGTTCGGCCTGGACTGTTACCATGGGGAACAGGGTCAAGACTGATTTGCATAAGGCTGGGTCTAAACTGGAATGACGTGGTGTGCAAAAAAACAATAGGTTTAACCCAGATCTGTGAATGGGGTGAATGATTGATTAATTCAACATTCCGTCCTTCGTCTGTTCTTTTTACATCAAGTGCTTAGACTCAGCCACCGTCCTGCAGCTTTGTAGCACTTCAAACAACAGGTCTTACTACTACCCAACTCAGTGGCACTCGCTGTATCCACCTCTGGAGGATGAGTGGCTAAGCAAGTCCAGCAATAGTCACACCTGTGACATGGGGATTGCGTACACGTCTAAACCCGGAGCAGGACTTTTTGAGCTATCCGTCCCCGGGCAGCCCAGACAACGAGCCTAGAAATGGGCCACCTGCGCCCTCTCAATGGCTCGTGCCACCAGACAGCGATGCTATGGCTGCTTCTCTTGTCAGTGGGCACCTCCACTGGCCGCTCTAGGTCTACAGGCTACCAGCCCTGGCTGCTTGTGGGCACTGGCCACCGTAGCCACAAGATAATGTAACTGCAGCCCTGCACCATGGCTGCCAGGCAGGCCAGGCCCAGCCCCCGACATGGGGCGGCAGCCACACAGCCCCCTTGGCATCGACAATGCACACCTGCCCGGCAGCAGGCTTCAGAGGCTGTTCCTGAGTTATTTCTGATTTCTTTACCAGTTGGCGGTAGTTTTCACTGAACCTGTGCCACCTTCACCTATCCTGAGCTGGTGACAGCTGCATCGTACAGACATGAGACAGGCCCCTGAGTTATTTCTGAATTGTTTACCAGTTGGTGGTAGTTTTCACTGACACACGAAAGTGAACCTGTGCCACCTTCACCTTTCCTGAGCTGGTGACAGCTGCATCGTACAGACACAAGACAGGCCACTCCCACGTCTTGTTACCTAGGCAGAGGAAAGTGTGTTGCAAAAAGACCTATCCTTCGTTCCCACCAAGAATACTGATTTTGTTAAAATGAAGTCAGAAGTTATTGAGTTTTGTAGAAAGATTTGTTTAAGAACTTATTTTTCTGAAAATCCAATATTTAATAATACAGAGGTTACAGGACTTAGAAATAAGTCCACATTTTGTCCACCTTCTAGTAAAACACCAAAGGAAGTGTTAACTTTTGAAAGAACGGTTCTTTCAGCTATCACGAATATGGAGAAGACAAAGAAGTTTGTGAAACACAATATTTCTAAACCACAGAAAGAGGCAATCACAAATCTAAAAAATGACTCATCAATGGCCATAAAACAGGCTGATAAAGAGGGCTCTATTGTAGTATGGATACCCATGACTACACTGCAGAAGTGATGGGACAATTGGATAATCATGATTGTTACCGTAAAATCAACAAAGACCCAACGGTCGAGATACAAGGAGAACTAATGATAATCCTGAAAGAAGGATATGACCAAGGAATTTTGGGACAGAAAGAATTTTAATTTTTAAATAATAAACATCCGAGGACCCCAGTATTATACATCCTCCCCAAGGTGCATAAAAATGAAACCCACCCACCGGGGAGACCAATTGTGTCAGGGTGTGATTCCTTACTGGAGCCAATTTCAAAGTACATTGATTATTTTTTAAAACCATTCATGAAAGAGGTCCCTTCTTATCTTTGTGACACAACAGATTTCATAAACAAGGTGGAATCTATGAATTTTGAGATAGGAAGGAATATCCTTGTCACACTTGACGTGGTGTCGTTATACATTCAGATACCACAGGAGGACGGGCTTTCTGCCATAGAAACTTTCCTAGACAAAAGAGGTAAACCAGAAAGAGTACCCACGGAATTTATTATGCGACTAGCCAACTTCGCATTACGAAAAAACTATTTCAAATTCGGAGGTGATTTCTACTTTCAAATAAAAGGGGTAGCAATGGGTTGCCCCTTCGCTCCTGAGCTGACAGTGCTATATATGGCCACATTTGAAGAGAAATACATCCATAACAGCAATCCATTTCTTCAATGTATTTCAAATTGGGTCCGCTATATAGAAGATATATTTATGGTATGGACTGGTGATGAGGAACAGCTGCTACAATTTCATGGATGGCTTAATGCAAGGTCAGCAGACATAAAATTCAGTTTGAATTATGCCTTGCAAAGGATGACATTTTTGGATGTCGAGGTGTATGTCTCAGAAGACAAGTTGGTAACAACTCTTTACAAAAAGTCGACCGACAGGAATAAAGCACTCCATTTTACCAGCAATCATCCACGCAGTTTGCGAGAAAATTTACCCTATGGACAATTTTTAAGGATCAAACATAATTGTTCATTCAAGGACGAGTACACCTGCCATGCTAACAATTTACTTGAAAGATTAATGGACCGTAGGTATCCTAAAAAACTACTTAAAAATGCCATGAAGAGAGCATGGTGGACACCACAAGACTCTCTATTACAGAAAAAAGAAAAACCAACGACAGATCGAGCAGTGTGTGTAACAACCTTTTGCCCCAACTCCAATTAGTTAAAAAGAATTATACATCAAAATTGGCATTTGATCCAAAATCTCGATCCTTCATTTGCAACGTACCCCTTGTTCGCCTTGAAGAAGGAAAGGAGCATCGCGAATCAAATTGTTCGTGCTGCATTACCAAAAATTCCATTGAAAAATACACTGCGTGAACAATTGTGTTTACCAGATATCACAGGGCACCACAAGTGCGGCACCTGTGTATGCTGTGACAAAACCATCGAAGGCTACCTGTTCTCTCACAAAAATGTAAATTGGAAACATGATACATACACCAACTGTAAAACAAAAAACGTGGTCTACGGCATTCTATGCCCGTGTCCCAAACTCTATATTGGGAAAACCAATCAAGAGGTCCGCCAACGGATCTCTCAACACAAATCGAGAATTCGAAAGAACGTGCAGTCAGCCCCGCTGGTCAATCATTGGAAGAATAACAATCATCTAGAAAAAGATCTTACGTGGACGGTCATATCAAAGGTGGAACAAGACCCTCGAGGAGAAGACTTGGACCGTAAACTCATCCAAAGAGAGGCTTTGTTTATAGTAAAATTCAACATAGCAGTTGATGGTCTTAACGAACTTTCTGAAGTTTACAAGTTGTAGAAGCAGGCCAAAAGTTGCTAATTTAGGCCAGGTCCCACCCACATCCTTCGCTGCAATTCTATTTCTGACGCTAGAATATACGCGTGATAATTAAGAGAGTTATGTAATAATTTTGCCCTTAACCACTCTATGGTTAAAACAACTTATTTGAGCAACAATCTCAGCTTCACCCAATAATTCCATCCGCAATTTATAGAAGTTTTTGGTCAGTTACAAATCAAATTAATGATAATATCAAATCCCGAACTGCCTTCAAACTACAATTCCCACAATTCATGCGAGCGGCCACATGGGAATCTCTTTTTTCCACCATCCGGAGGTAGAAATAGACCACCGGAAGAGATTAGATTCACAAGCATTGCGTTTGCGATGAGACTCGGAGAATAAAATAATGGACGCCGCCATGCCATCAAGAAGCCCGTAAAAAAGGTATGGACTGCCTCTGTAAGGGACAAAGGAAGCGTGGAATAGGTTTTTTCAAGCTACCTGTAGATTTTATTGCAATAGAGGACAAGTAGAGCAATTCGGCAATTTTGAATGTCAGCCCCTTCTAGTTTGCAAAGCTTTACCACTTCGGTGTGGGTTAAGACAATGTCGGGGCACTAAAGGAATTACTTCTAAAAGCGGTCCTTCCAGATATACTCTAGTAAAAAACATAGTCAACATGAGATCAAGCACTACGCGGAACGCAGGATGGTGCGACAGGTAGATCCGACACCTCACGCCAGCATTGTATTTTTTTATGCAGATTTCAGAAATTTGAAAACGACGGCAGTGCCCATTCACACACAGGAAGACTCTTCAAGGTATGTGAAGTATTGGTTCTGACTGTACGACGATCTAAACAGTAGCCAACTTGGACTCGGTTTCTTAGTATTCACTACTTGTTTCCTCACCTCCTAGATTCATCAAATCTAACATCATTGACCTATAGCACGAGTGAAAACTCTGTCCGGCCTTTCCATTGAAGTAAGTGAAGTGCCATTAATGGTTTTAGTGCCTACATCCAGACCACTAACAAGGACTGAATTTTTAGGCTTTTTTCTTTTCTTTTGCTCCTTTTAATTAGAATTTTGAAGAGGCCATCTGATTTGTCTCATCTGAGATCGGCTGATCTCTAGGAATAGGTAAGCTGGCATTGTCTTTGAAATTGGCTTTCAAGAGGGGTTACTAACTGTTGTCTTGCAACGGTTGTTGTACAGATACATAGGGTAACAAGAGTTTAACTCTCTTTTTTCTTTTGTAGTTTTTGGTCTTGAAGAGAACCCCAAGCTACTATATCTGGGGTTCGAAACGCGTCGACCTTTGTCTCTTCAAACACGTGTGATAAAAAGAAATCTACTCCTGCCTGTTCTACTGAATTTGTAAATTTAGCACATTCTTTGCTTTAGCAGCGCAGAATCTGTTTTCAAAAAATACACACTGTTTGACGTTGCTCTATCGTAAGGTTTAAGGAAGGTTCAAATGAAGTTCAACCTATTTTGAGCAATTTTGTGTTGGTTATGTGTTATATGTTTTGTCTCAGTCACATGTAAGATTCGTCTTTGTTTATGTTGTCAAAAATTAATTTTTGTGTCGGTTCCAATTCATTTAATGTAATTGGGATTTAAATTATTGGTGTGGTGTTTTGTAATGTGTAGAAGCAGCAGAATTGTATTTAAACTAATAAGAGATGAAAACATTGTTTCAAAAAATTGAATAAAAAGTATTTTTGAAATAAATACAGTCGGGTAACATTGAGTGGACTACTTGTGCCCATATGAGTGTTTATCAAAAGAGACATCAGTATTGGCAGATTTGTTGTTGTGGACACGTCTTGTTACCAGCATCACAAACAAACAAGCATTGGGCCCTTCCAAATCGTAAATGCAGCAGACATTCCATCAAATATGCATCGCTTTCAACGCAGCTGCCACGGCTGGAACCGTAAAGGCTCATGGTTACATTATTTTCCAAAAGCAAGTGCTTGTTTTTTCCTATAAAGTTGCAGTTCCCAGTTCTGCAACGCCTGTGTGTTGTCTGATTTTAACAGACTCATACGCAGGAAAAGAGCAGGCTGCCAAGGGGTCTCTTTGTTTCCATAAGGACAGGCCTCACTGCTCTGTGGCAGTTAATATTCTTAAGACTCCAGGAATGAAAACCTGTGCGAGGGGCCATAGTGTGGGCCCTCCGCAGCCAGCCCCAGGGAGTCAATCGCCCCCCCACGGGTGCCACAAACCTGTTGATCGAACAGGCTCAGCGTACCAACCAGGAGAGGGTTTTCACTTGCCTAGTGTCAAGAAGCCCCCTAAGACAGACAGGAAGTCACTCAAGAGATTTCCGGTGTGCTCACCAACCCGAGTTTTAGATGATGTCACTCTGCGGTCAATGAGGGAGGCCGTGCTAGGTACCACAGTTCAGGGGTTAAAACCCTGCGGAGTTTCAACTACAAAGGGCTAAACTTGATACGCCAAACTGAGGCATTCAGAAGCCATCTTGGTTCCCTAGAAGGGTGGCTTAACTGCCAGAGCTGCCGACTTGGGAGTTGGGAAACTGGGTTCGAGTCTCGGCATTGGGTCAACAACCTGTGATTCTCGGCAAATCACTTAATTCTCAGGTGCCTACAAAAAAAAGAAAGTGTCCTTGTGTAATATAACTAGTGCTCATGTAAAGCGCTCCAATGCCTTCGGGTCGAGTCTGCGTTATATAAAACTGCAAAAAACAAAACAAAAAACTGCACACTAGAGATGTGCAACCCCCTGGGCATGTGGGGATGGGGGAGGTACAGGGCCTTGAGACCATGAGCTTTAACCTAACAGAACAGAAATGAACCTTCGAGCTAGAAGCCTTGAAAAAGAGGAACTTGAACTGCCACACCTTGGCCCAGAGAGGTAACCAGTCTGTGTACCCGGAAGTGGACAAGTGCACCCCAGAAAAATACAAGAGTGCCCCGTGAGTCATTTCCCAGCCACAAAAATCCTGATTTTGAGGCACTGTGATTGCTGCAGGGCTGTGATGGATGCAAAAGACTGACTTCGCCTACAACACTAATAAGTTGTCTAAATGCATTCCATTGTTTTAGCTAATCAAAGGTATTACAGGCACAGGCTATGATATTTGGCCACGTCCCCTTAAACAATAACATAGCATTGCAAACATGTTTAACCATGTAGTGTCCCAACAGTAAAGGAGAGATTAAGTTGCTTTAGGGCTGGTGGACAAAACAGGCTTACATCCGATTGGTCCATACCCGTATGACACAGGCGATCACAAAACAATGGAATATCCATAATAACTACCAGTGGTTTGGACTGATTTAAGCGTTTCTTACAATCTTACTAACACATTTTCTACTGAACCAAATTTCAGTCACATTAACCCACTGAGTTATCCTACAAGTCAATTATTTACTGCACAATGGTTTATTAAAGCTGCATTAATTCACTGGGATATCGTGTTAACCCTCTAAATCGTTCTGCAGATGCTTCAATCCACTAGAATAATTATATCTTGATTAGTGCTTCCTACCCCTTGTAGGCACTGTAAATAAAATACATTACTATTTTCGAATATAATGGCACTCAATTTACTAACTTAGAAAGGATGGAACGCAAAAAAGCCTTCCCATGATTTGAATTCCAGATCACACCTTTTGTCAGAGCTGAGTGTTTAACTCACTGAGCCATCATTCTGACAATACTCCAGCAGAACAAGACAAACTGCAAAGCCCTTTGGGATCCTCATACCCACACACAATGAGCATGCAACCACACACACAACCATAAAGGTTCGTGCCAGCGACTCCCCAGTTTAAGCTCATTTTGACGAATGATCTACCCTGTCCTCCCCAGACCGGCCACCAGCCGACACAACACCCTCTGTAACATTTGAAACAAAAAGAAGCACAATTTCAGCAGATCGCTGACTGGTCAGCAAGTACCCTAGAACAAAAAAGAGCACCCAGATCCCGAAGGTGTACTGAGGCCAGACAGACAGTCGCAATGTGTTTACCAATGAACATAACAGAACTTGGCTATTTCGCAGTCCCACTGACCCACAAAAGTGTGGTACGAGTACATGAATCCACTGTATTATCCAGGGCTTGGACTGGAAATACAAAAGTGTCTGTACCTACTATCCCCAGGTACCGGTCTGTGCCTGAGAAGTGGGGGGTGCTCTCCCTCTAAAATTACTACACCCTTACTGAGCTCTGCTTTTAAATTAAGAGTGCTGGTACTCAGTAGCTGAGAGCAGCGGCACATTTAAAGCACTGGTAGTATTGTACCAAAAATGGATGCTGCCTGGTGAACAATTCCTCGGTGACAGGATAAGGGCTGCATATCCTTGGTGATTCCAGAGTGTGAGTATAGACTTGAAAATTCACATTTCCTCCCCTTGACAAGGAGCACATCCCTCCTTCGGGTACCCCTCGATCCTTCCCACTCATGGTTTGATGTCCCCAATAAATGCATACCTTACGAAATAAAGGTGGGCGCCTTTAATTCACAGTCTCTCCAGGTTTGAACAACTCCACATTCTGCAGTATCTGATGAGGGGACTGGGGCCCCCGTGGGGCGGTCCTGGACACGGTGGGTTCCTCAAACAAGGTTGCTCCTCATACCCTGTGCACACCTTGCTCCTGCTGTCAACAGACCCTATCGCACCACGGATTCTGGTCCACACACCCTTTGGGTACCTCCCACCGACAGTGCAGTTCCTGGTGCCAGAACCCCCTTCTCCAGGCATCCAGGCGCTTGGCCTCTTTTTAGGTCTCGACTGTGACAGCGCATGCGCTGCTTGTGAATGTGCAGCTTGCACGTGCACTCTTGCTTCAGAGGCTATTGTGCACAAGTGGCTTGCAGCCCACCCATTCCTTACCATTTGTTGGCTTATTTGTCACTCTTCTATCCTGCATCCTAATTGGCCATTATAAAAATGGGGTTCCCCAATCCTGGTCAAGGACCTGGGTTCAATGTGATACAAAAAACAATGGTCCTAGACCTATATTTCAAAAACGATATATATCAAATTCACAGTAATGTATTCGAAAAACGATTTTTGAGCATGAACAATAATTAGCTCACAGTAATCAATACAATGATTTGAACTAAGGAAGTGCAACAACCAAGGTATATTTCACCGAGAATTTATTTTTAAGGTGAACAGTTAATTATTTACTGTATCAATTGAGAAAAGATAGGGAAAAAATAGGTTGCTCCAAATGGAACGTGCAGAAAAGAGGTGCTCTAGTGTTTGAGGGGTGAAATGGAATTTCAAAGTAGTGAAATAGAGAAAAATTAAAAACATTCAGAACCTAGACTGGTTATACATCTCAGTCTTCTCTGGCCTGGCCATGTAAAAATAGTCAAAACTTCTTTTGGTACAATTCATAAATACACAAATATGTATCTTTTGGTGGCACGTAAGAATTGAGCTCGTGATCCAGGCTACTTATGGGGACCTTGGTTTTTGCACTTCCTTAGTTCAAATCATTGTATTGATTACTGTGAGCTAATTATTGTTCATGCTCAAAAATTGTTTTTCGAATACATTACTGTGAATTTGATATATATCGTTTTTGAAATATAGGTCTAGGACCATTGTTTTTTGTATCGCATCCTAATTGGCCAGCGTATGCCAAGCGTCGCTTCCTTTCCTTTCTGTGGAGTATGAACCAAGCAGAGATCGATTGGACTTAATTAGTGCTCGTCCACTGCTCACATTGTGATTGAGGTAATATTTCTTCTTCCCTCTTCCCACACGTGCGTGGTGCTTCTATCCCTCTCACCCACCCCTTCTCAGTGTTGCTGCCACCACCCCCACCCCCTCTTCATTCATTACCTCCAACCCCACCAAAGCAGTTAAACAATCTTGGAATGGTGGATGGGGACTGCTTTGTTTATGTTGATCAGGGATGTGTCTGCTGCTTGTGAAGTCCACTTTCACACAAGACAAGCATTGGCAAAGACAATAGGTCTCGCCTATGCAAGATCTACTGACTTTGTCAACATTTTGTAGCCATGTTGCACAGCAGCACGGCTGAAAGTAAAGAAAATAAAAGAGCCATGACTTGGTCAACGCTAGCCGTGCCATATCGCTTTGTTTGCAATGTTGTACAGTAGCTGCTATGCAACATGTCTGAAAGTAATTTAAAAAATGCTCTACAGCGCAGCGGTGCTCCACGTCACAATGTTTTTTAAAACAAACTTTTAGATCACCTCTGTGCACCATGGGAAAAAATCACATTGACAAAGCCAATCAATTTCGTCTAGGCAAGACTAATTGGCTTTGCCAATGCTTGTTACTCCCTGGCCTTGCCCAGGTGCAGGTGGACAAACCACTTTCACAGTAATTCAGTACCAGTTAGGACCCAGCTGCGGATGCTAACAGGAGTAACAGAGGTGGAGGGTGAGGAGAGATGGAGGGTGAGGAGAGACCAAGATGGGGGGTGAGGACAGACAGAGGTGGAGGGTGAGGTGAGACCGAGGTGGAGGGTGAGGACAGACAGAGGTGGAGGGTGAGGAGAGACCGAGGTGGAGGGTGAGGACATACAGAGGTGGAGGTGAGAGGAGGCGAATGTGGAGAGTGAGGAGAGACAGAGGTGGAGGTGAGAGGGAGGCAAAGGTGAGGAGACAGAGGTAGAGGTGAGGAGACAGGGGTGGAGGGTAAGGGAAGACAGGGGTAGAGATGAGGAGAGACAGAGGTAGAGAGTGAGGAGAGACAGAGGTGGAGGGTGAGGGAAGACAGAGGTGGAGGTGAGGAGAGACAGAGGTGGAGGGTGAGGAGAGACAGAGGTGGAGGGTGAGGAGAGACAGAGGTGGTTGGTGAGGAGACAGAGGTAGAGGGTGAGGAGAGACAGAGGTGGAGGGTGAGGAGAGACAGAGGAGGAGGTGGAGGGTGAGGAGAGACAGAGATGGAGGGTGAGGAGAGACAGAGGTGGAGGGTGAGGACAGACAGAGGTGGAGGGTGAGGTGAGACCAAGGTGGAGGGTGAGGACAGACAGAGGTAGAGGGTGAGGAGAGACAGAGGTGGAGGGTGAGGAGAGACAGAGGTGGAGGGTGAGGGAAGACAGAGGTGGAGGTGGAGGTGAGGAGAGACAGAGGTAGAGGTAGAGGGTGAGGAGAGACAGAGGTAGAGGGTGAGGGTGAGGGAAGACAGAGGTGGAGGTGAGGAAAGACAGAGGTGGAGGTGAGGAGAGACAGAGGTGGAGGGTGAGGGTGAGGAGAGACAGAGGTGGTTGGTGAGGAGACAGAGGTAGAGGGTGAGGGTGAGGGAAGACAGAGGTGGAGGTGAGGAAAGCCAGAGGTGGAGGGTGAGGTGAGACCAAGGTGGAGGGTGAGGAGAGACCGAGGTGGAGGGTGAGGACAGACAGAGGTGGAGGTGAGAGGAGGCAAATGTGGAGGGTGAGGAGAGACAGAGGTGGAGGTGAGAGGAGGCAAAGGTGAGGAGACAGAGGTAGAGGTGAGGAGACAGGGGTGGAGGGTAAGGGAAGACAGGGGTAGAGATGAGGAGAGACAGAGGTAGAGAGTGAGGAGAGACAGAGGTGGAGGTGAGGAGAGACAGAGGTGGAGGGTGAGGAGAGACAGAGGTGGAGGGTGAGGAGAGACAGAGGTGGTTGGTGAGGAGACAGAGGTAGAGGGTGAGGAGAGACAGAGGTGGAGGGTGAGGAGAGACAGAGGAGGAGGTGGAGGGTGAGGAGAGACAGAGATGGAGGGTGAGGAGAGACAGAGGTGGAGGGTGAGGACAGACAGAGGTGGAGGGTGAGGTGAGACCAAGGTGGAGGGTGAGGACAGACAGAGGTAGAGGGTGAGGAGAGACCGAGGTGGAGGGTGAGGACAGACAGAGGTGGAGGTGAGAGGAGGCGAATGTGGAGGGTGAGGAGAGACAGAGGTGGAGGTGAGAGGAGGCAAAGGTGAGCAGACAGAGGTAGAGGTGAGTAGACAGGGGTGGAGGGTGAGTGAAGACAGGGGTGGAGATGAGGGAGAGACAGAGGTAGAGAGTGAGGAGAGACAGTGGTGGAGGGCGAGGGAAGACAGAGGTGGAGGTGAGGAGAGACAGAGGTGGAGGGTGAGGAGGGACAGAGGTGGAGGGTGAGGAGAGACAGAGGTGGAGGGTGAGGGAAGACAGAGGTAGAGGGTGAGGAGAGACAGAGGTGGAGGGTGAGGAGAGACAGAGGTGGAGGGTGAGGGAAGACAGAGGTGGAGGTGGAGGTGAGGAGAGACAGAGGTAGAGGTAGAGGGTGAGGAGAGACAGAGGTAGAGGGTGAGGGAAGACAGAGGTGGAGGTGAGGAAAGACAGAGGTGGAGGTGAGGAGAGACAGAGGTGGAGGGTGAGGGTGAGGAGAGACAGAGGTGGTTGGTGAGGAGACAGAGGTAGAGGGTGAGGGTGAGGGAAGACAGAGGTGGAGGTGAGGAAAGCCAGAGGTGGAGGGTGAGGTGAGACCAAGGTGGAGGGTGAGGACAGACAGAGGTGGAGGGTGAGGAGAGACTGAGGTGGAGGGTGAGGACAGACAGAGGTGGAGGTGAGAGGAGGCAAATGTGGAGGGTGAGGAGAGACAGAGGTGGAGGTGAGAGGAGGCAAAGGTGAGGAGACAGAGGTAGAGGTAGAGGTGAGGAGACAGGGGTGGAGGGTGAGGGAATACAGGGGTGGAGATGAGGAGAGACAGAGGTAGAGAGTGAGGAGAGACAGAGGTGGAGGGTGAGGGAAGACAGAGGTGGAGGTGAGGAGAGACAGAGGTGGAGGGTGAGGAGAGACAGAGGTGGAGGGTGAGGAGAGACAGAGGTGGAGGGTGAGGGAAGACAGAGGTGGAGGGTGACGAGAGACAAAGGTGGAGGGTGAGGAGAGACAGAGGTGGAGGGTGAGGGAAGACAGAGGTGGAGGTGAGGAGAGACAGAGGTAGAGGGTGAGGAGAGACAGAGGTAGAGGGTGAGGGTGAGGGAAGACAGAGGTGGAGGTGAGGAAAGACAGAGGTGGAGGTGAGGAGAGACAGAGGTGGAGGGTGAGGAGAGACAGAGGCGGTTGATGAGGAGACAGAGGTAGAGGGTGAGGAGCGACAGAGGTGGAGGGTGAGGAGAGACAGAGGTGGAGGTGGAGGGTGAGGAGAGACAGAGGTGGAGGGTGAGGGAGAGACAGAGGTGGAGGTGAGGAGAGACAGAGGTGGAGGGTGAGGAGAGACAGAGATGGAGGTGAGGATAGACAGAGGTGGAGGTGAGGAGAGACAGAGGTGGAGGGTGAGAAGGGACAGAGGTCGTTAGTGAGGAGAGACCAAGGTGGAGGACGGGGAGTGACAGAGGTGGTTGGTGAGGAGACAGAGGTAGAGGGTGAGGAGAGACAGAGGTGGAGGGTGAGGAGAGACAGAGGTGGAGGTGGAGGGTGAGGAGAGACAGAGGTTGAGGGTGAGGAGAGAAAGAGGTGGAGGTGAGGAGAGACAGAGGTGGAGGGTGAGGATAGACAGAGTTGGAGGTGAGGAGAGACAGAGGTAGAGGTGAGGAGAGACAGAGGTGGAGGGTGAGGAGGGACAGAGGTGGTTAGTGAGGAGAGACCAAGGCAGAGGATGGGGAGAGACAGTGGTGGAGGGGGGATATCACTTTCACCTCCTCTCCTAGTGAAAGGTAACTCGCCCCCTCTCCACGAGGTGGTTGGTGAGGAGACAGAGGTAGAGAGTGAGGAGAGACAGAGGTGGAGGGTGAGGGAAGACAGAGGTGGAGGTGAGGAGAGACAGAGGTGGAGGGTGAGGAGAGACAGCGGTGGAGGGTGAGGAGAGACAGAGGTGGAGGGTGAGGGAAGACAGAGGTGGAGGGTGAGGAGAGACAGAGGTGGAGGGTGAGGAGAGACAGAGGTGGAGGGTGAGGGAAGACAGAGGTGGAGGTGAGGAGAGACAGAGGTAGAGGGTGAGGAGAGACAGAGGTAGAGGGTGAGGGTGAGGGAAGACAGAGGTGGAGGTGAGGAAAGACAGAGGTGGAGGTGAGGAGAGACAGAGGTGGAGGGTGAGGAGAGACAGAGGTGGTTGGTGAGGAGACAGAGGTAGAGGGTGAGGAGAGACAGAGGTGGAGGGTGAGGAGAGACAGAGGTGGAGGTGGAGGGTGAGGAGAGACAGAGGTGGAGGGTGAGGAGAGACAGAGGTGGAGGTGAGGAGAGACAGAGGTGGAGGGTGAGGAGAGACAGAGATGGAGGTGAGGATAGACAGAGGTGGAGGTGAGGAGAGACAGAGGTGGAGGGTGAGAAGGGACAGAGGTGGAGGGTGAGGAGAGACAGAGGTGGAGGTGAGGAGAGACAGAGGTGGAGGGTGAGGATAGACAGAGTTGGAGGTGAGGAGAGACAGAGGTGGAGGTGAGGAGAGACAGAGGTGGAGGGTGAGGAGGGACAGAGGTGGTTAGTGAGGAGAGACCAAGGCGGAGGATTGGGAGAGACAGTGGTGGAGGGGGGATATCACTTTCACCTCCTCTCCTAGTGAAAGGTAACGCCCCCTCTCCATGGGCCCTGCCTGGGCCGAGAGCAGATCCCTGCCCGCATCAGCTGTCACCCGAGACCACGCTGTGCTTGTTGGTAAAGAGAGGTTCATTATCTGCTGATAATGTGATCCACTTGGGGGGCTGACTCCCCTCCCCCACCCCAGGGCTTACACCGAGAAGGCATCAGAGACCTGGGCTGCCTATGCTGCAGTACTGCGGGGGGTTCGGAGGAAGAGGAGTGAAGGGAGAGAAAGAATAGAGAAGGGACCGATGGGGAGAGAAGGGATAGATAGACAGAAAAGGAGCAACCAAAAAAAATGGAGAGAGAAAAGAGGAGAGTTGGGGAAAATGAAAACATTATTAGAGAACGTGTAGAAAAGAGGTGGAGAGAGAAGATGGAGAGATGAGAAGGACAGAGTAATGAGGCAGCCAAGAGAGGGTAGAGACAAAAAGAAGCCAGGATGTGGCCCGTAAAACATCCTCCACATCACTCTTAAAACACACACAACTCACGTGAACAGATGAGCCCCTCAGACAACCCACGCACAGCACAAACAGGACACAGGCATACACACCTCACACACAACAGCACTTACAGACCCACACGACTCACAAAACCCACACAGAGACAGTGCAACACTCACAGAACATAGACAGACACCACAAGAACGGCACACCCCATAGACACAGCACAGACCCACACAAAGGTCCATCATATGTAACACCACCACCTGGAGACACCTAGGAAACAGAACATAAACTAACAGCACAGAACACACACCCCACACACAGACAACCGATCCTATTTATAGCTAGCATATACCGACACAACACAACCAGATGCACACACAGCACACAAATCATCAACACGAGACAGACCTTTTATGTAGAATTCAGATGTACACAAAACACAACACACCTAATGCAAGGCGCTCCGTGGCACAAGGCCTGTTACAACAGACACTGCTCAGAGAAGCCCCCACCCGCCCCCTGCAAGTCTCAGGTGGTAGGTTCCATCAGCACTGGGTGGCACAAGGCTTGTTACCACAGGCACGCTGTTGCTCAGATAATCCTCCCCCCAACCCGGCTGCCTCGGGTGGTAGGTTCCAGCAGTGCTGGGTGGCACAAGGCTGGTACTACAGACACCGCTGTGCCAACAAGTGGCTGGGTCCACATCTCCAACATCACTGCCCCTGCACAGGTGATGGCGGCTGCTGCTGCGTCCTGCGCTGCCATAACAAGAAGCGGAATCTACGTCAGTCACTCGGTTACCATGGGTTGTGGCACCACAGTGCCCAAGGTCACATGGTGGGTAATCCAAGTGGCAGTTCTCTGGGACTGGTACAGTGAGGGGTGGGCCCAATTGACCCCACACAGCGGCTAGTGAAGAGGCGAACTGGGCCCGATTTTACCCCTTCTCATAACCACCCCCGGGAAGTGTGTTCTGCACATGGTAACCAGCATTTATGGTGTTCCAGACGATTTGACAGAAATGGTCCTTGGTCGTTCCTCATCTGCATGGCTGCAGAATTTAGTCACAGCACAGTGCAGTTCCCGAATGGTTGAGGTGAAAGTGCTGTGTCCGCTTCCTGTTAGAATGTTCCAGACACTCTTTACTTTAATGTTGCTTACACTCCGAGGCTCGCGGGACTCGGCAGTCTGAGGGCAGATTCCGGAATATTTGCCACTGACAGTCGCTAGTGTAATTCCTGGAAAACATTTCCAAATTCCATAATACAACCTGCACATGTAACTACATAGTGCGAAACTGCGCACAGATGTGCACTCACTCTCTCTCTCTCACCATCTCTCTTACCATCTCTCCACGGCGAACAATCAAAACATATTTTCCTGCGCAGTACCCCCACACACACCCGCCATCTATTTCGGTGTCTTTCTTTACCCAATTCCAATCAGGAGTAAATGTCTATTTTGCTGGTGGGAAACGATTCCCAAACCGAAAGTGCATTTGCTAACATAAAACTCTTTGTGTAAAAAAATATACGTATGTTAAACCACCCATTTTGGTTTGCAGAAGTTTTTTATAAACTTATGAAAAGGACTGTCTATCAAGCTAAAATGAGAGGTGAGGCTGGGTTTGCGAAGAGGGACCTAAGAGAGAGCTCGTCAGGGTCTCACATATCCCAGTTCAGTATGAGGGGGACCAGCGGGGCGATACATCGGTGTTTATCGGCTGGAAGTGCCGCGTTTGGCCGCGCCTTCCCTCCGCCCGGAAGGAGAGGGGCTCGCGGCCAGGCCCTGTCACGAGAGAACAATTAGTTGTTTGAGAAGATCTGCCACAAATTAATCAAACCAGCCGGACGGGGAGATTAAAAAATAACGAGCGGAACGGGTTCTGCCGGCTCCATTTCCATCAAGCCCACAATTACAGAGATTCATCGAGGGGCGGCCCGTGAGGCCCCTGTATATAATTAAAGAAAGCCCCAGGGAGGTGGGGGCCCCCACGGGCCTCCGCAAATTAATTTGGCATTGCCCCCGGGACCTGGCCCACCCAGGGGCTTTAAGGAATGAAGCGTGGGAGCCTGCAATTCGTTTTATAAAAATCTTTTCGGCCGGATTCGCGCATGCAGCGCAAATTCGGCCGTTTTAAAAAAAAATGCTTTTTTTGGCCCTGGGGGTCCTTGTGGGACCCACTGAGCAGGCCTAGGGGGTCAGGGTGATTCTACCCTTCTCCCTTTTCTTGTTGTCACCTTTTTTTCTTCTGTTTTCTTGTGACTCGATTATCTAGTCACAAGATGGCTGCCAACACTTCCTGGTTTGGAGTGTTGGCAGCCAATCAGAAGTCAGCTCGTGCTTGGGAGGGTTTGCGAACCCTCCTCGGTGCTCAGATATCGATATTTTTCTTTTTTTAATTTCTCAGGAACTACTGAGCGGATTTACACCATTTAAAAAAAGGTTGCTTTCTTAACCAAGACCTACCTTTTTGACAAATTTGGTGTAATTCCGTTCAGCAGTTCGGGCTGCAGCTGTGTCTAAAGTTCCAATGGAAATTAACATGGAGAAAATGTGTTTTGGGACCCCCCTTTTTTCTCAGCCCCCGCTTGATGAATCACCCCAAAACTTTCAAGACAGGAGCTGACCAGAGCGCCCCATTAGTTTTGAAAATTTTGCAAAGATTTGTCAAACGGCGCCAAAGATATTGGCAAATCAAAAAACGCTTTTCCTATGGAAACTAGGTCCTAACTATAACTACCTACTGGCGACCACCAGTAGGTTATATATATATATATATTCACTGAAAAAACCATAGGTTTCAGGGGCGTTATAGTTAGTTGGACATTTCACTCAAACAAAACCATAGAAATTCCCCCGTTATAGTTAGTTCAGCTAACTATAACTGGCGCGCCCGCAATGCACTGCTGATGACGTCACATATTACATCACTCATGACACGGTCAGTGACATCACTCATGACATCACTGATGACATCTCAAATGACATCACTGATGACATCAACCTTGTGATAGAGTAGCAGACCTCCTCTCACCCTAATATAACCTTTGATACACACACTCAAAAATACAAACTAACATTTTCAAAACAATGGACATACCAATACCAGTTACAACACACCTATTCAGTAATTCCAAAATCTACACACACATCCACTCATTCACCAACAGTCCCTATACAGTCACTCATACATGTACTCACTCATCATATGTACTCATACACCTATACATCCTGTTACACACCGCCACTCATCCATAGAGTTACTCACACACATAGTCACACATGCAAACAAAGTATCAAACATCCATTTACTTGCATATACAGTTATACACACACTACCACACTTACTTCTACAGAAACTTACACATACTTACTCTCTTAAACAATCACTTACAGAAACACCTACTTATTTGTACAGGAACTCTTCCAATCTCTCACTCTCGCATATACTCACTTATATACACCAATACTCACATATACTAGTTTAAAACATATGTAGTTACTCATAAAGACACTATTGAGACAGTCATTCACTCACTAACACACCCATACACATACTCATCCACCTATACAGTCCTGCACACATGCTGTCTTCAACACATACAAACAGTGAGTCACTCAGTCATGCATCTATGCACTAAGTAATACCCCCTACCGAACCATACAGACACTCAGACACTCATACTGATACTCAAAAAACCAACTAATAACCCATATAGACACTCATGTAGCTATTCACCAACCCATGCAGCCACTTATACACAAAGTGAGAGACTGATACAGATATTTTCATATTTAAACATTACTCACTAACCCATGTATTCACTAAGATACACTTAGTCAGTTATACAATCAATTTTACAAAAAAAAATCATCCATTTAGACACTTATATACCCATTTATTCTTCCATCGACCTTGAGATATACATATATAAAACATATGTAATTTTCAGAAATACACACATTCACTGGATGATGTCATCAGTGATGTCATCAGTGATGTCATTTGAGATGTCATCAGTGATGTCATGAGTGATGTCACTGACCATGTCATGAGTGATGTAATATGTGACGTCATCAGCAGTGCATTGCGGGTGCGCGAGTTATAGTTAGCTGAACGAACTATAACGGGGGAATTTCTATGGTTTTGTACGAGTGAAATATCCAACTAACTATAACGCCCCTGAAACCTATGGTTTTTTCAGTGAATTTCTAAGGTTTTTTAAATGCTAATTTCTAACTATAACGTGCCTGAAACCTATGGTTTTTTCAGTGAATATATATATATTTATTATACTATGTATACATGTGAAAATGTCTCGGTCCCCTGTTTGCCTCGGTGGCACGGAAAAAATGGGTGGAACTGACGTCAGCACGCCGACGAGGTCCTCTTATGGCTCCGATGACGTCATACGGTGTCGCGAGCGGAGCCGTGCTCGTTGACGTGGGAGAGCTAGGAAAGAATTTCTGTGGAATGCTGGTGCTGGGGATATTCACCTAAGTGTTCAGGCTAGTCCTCTGGGAGCAACTCTTTATGTTGTCACTCCAGAAACCGAAACCAGTGATCCGAGGGCAGAGGCCCTGCAGATGGCACATGAGGTGGGGTGCCCAGTGGTGTGCACCGGCGGGGCAACGAAGTGACAAGCACCACAACCCACAAAAAAGGTAACGAGGGCACTGAATAACACATGATCTTCTCTTTGTATCTGGCAGGAACAACGAAGTTAAAATGCCCTAGTACCAAAATGTAGAATTAGTGCTACAACGGTCTTCAAGAGGACCTGCGATGCCGCTTCTGCCTCCCATACCCTGGAGGTGGCACATGGGTCACGCGGTACGGTCATACTGCGGTGGGACGCACATTCGTTGACCTCTCATGGCACTGCTCCACACTTCAGGGAGGACGCTTTCCATTAGCTATGTTTTCTGATGACATGTCGCGCCGGCCCCGTCCAACAACAGAACTCCTTTTGATCCAAACAGACTCTTCCACTCCCTCACCGGAAGTGAAACCAGGCCACGCTGACACTTTCACAATACAACAGCCGGGAATGCACTTTTCGGTAAAAAAACCACATTCCTTCCTCCTAATTAATCAAATAAACGTCTCACTGAAGAACAGGGGCCAGCTTCGATCGGTAAACAGCCGTTACAACGACTTTTTTACTTTGCGATACCATTACAGCGCATGCATTACCACGCATGCGTTGTACATCACGAAGTCATTACTACGCATTTTTTTAGAACGCATGGTCATTTACCATGCATGCCTTTACAAAGAATTTTGTTGTAAAGGTATGTATGGTAAATGACCATGCGTTCTAAAAAACATGTAGACGATCCATGTCATTGTAAGGAAACAGAGGCTGTTCCGTTTCCTCACAACGATGTGCACTGCCCCTCAGAGATGACGTGAAGCAGGAACCACGAGGAGAGAGGAACCATGAGGAGTGAGAGGTAAGGGGGATTGGGCATGGGGTGGGGTTTTTTTTCTAGGGTTTAGGGTAGTGCAGTGGTGTTTGGGTGGTGTAGGGGGTCGTGCTGGGGGTAGTGTTTTAGGGTTTAGGGTAGTGCAGTGGTGTTTGGGTAGTGTAGGGGGTTGTGCTGGGGGTAGTGTTTTAGGGTTTAGGGTAGTGCAGTAGTGTAGGGGGTCGTGCTGGGGGTAGAGTTTTAGGGTTTAGGGTAGTGCAGTGGTGTATGGGTAGTGTAGGGGTCATGCTGGTGGTAGTGTTTTAGGGTTTAGGGTAGTGCAGTGGTGTTTGGGTTGTGTAGGGGGTCAAGCTGGGGATAGTGTTTTATGGTTTAGGGTAGTGCAGTGGTGTTTGGGTAGTGTAGGGGGTCATGCTGGGGGTAGATTTAGGGTTTAGGGTAGTGCAGTGGTGTTTGGGTAGTGTAGGGAGTCGTGCTGGGGGTAGTGTTTTAGGGTTTAGGGTAGTGCAGTGGTGTTTGTGTAGTGTAGGGGGTTGTGCTTGGGGTAGTGTTTTAGGGTTTATGTTAGCGCAGTGGTGTTTGGGTAGTGTAGGGGGTAGTGCTGGAGTAATGTTTTAGGGTAGTGCAGTGGTGTTTGGGTAGTGGAGGGGGTAGTGTTTTAGGGATTTGGGTAGTGCGCCCAACCATCCACAATATCCGTGGACAAAGGGGATCCTGACTCTTTGGAACGCTCCGTCAATTGAATAATTTGGGTCAAGGGCCCTACCACATCCAAGACCTATCAATTCCTTTCTTGGGATCCCTCATATACTTGGAGAAAAAGGTACATAGTTTCTCATCAATTTCAGGCGTGTGTGCCACCTTCCCCTTCAGTGAGGGCCTGGGGCATTCTCCCCTCATCCTATTCCTGACCTCCCTTTCAAGGGGTTGACGGATTTTCCCCACCACATACTCTGCCACTTTGACGTCAGGTGTCTACTCTGCCAACCTAGGATGGTAAATTTGGGTAGGCTCGAACATGTCCGAGTGGACCCCGTCCCCAACCGGGGACTGAGAGGAGTGGGACTCTGGATGCCAGGGACGCCCCGAGTCCTTATCCTCATCGGAGGAGAAATCGTCCTCCGATACACCCTCTCCCTCTAAGGGAAACCCGCCGTCGGGGTCTACAATAGTGGTGACAGTGTCGCAATTTTCTCCGGGCCCCTCCTCCTCCCGGCAAGGGGCATGTTTTAGCATTCGCGCACTCTTGAGGAAGGTCTCCGTAAGTTTATCAAATCCTTCCAAGTGCCCCGCGTTATGCTTAACGGCCCTTTTATTCCCCATCTGGGAGCTACTTGGACCCGCCACCACCAGATCTGGTTCACTGAACACCCCAGGGATGCTTTTCGCCAGCTTATCAACCTGATCCCTAAGAGGAGCCAGCGCCCTAGAAATAGCCAGAGAGAGGGCTTGGTCCACTGCTGGAGGGAGAAGTTGGGGGGCCATTCCTCCTCCACTTACTGGTAGGAGGAGTAAAAATGGTCTTCTGGAGAAGACATGATAGCAGAGGGTGTGAGCACAGAACAAATGCCCTTAAAATCCTTAAGACAGCCCCCTCGCCGGTGCTCCAACAGCTGGACTTTCCCTGAAGCTGTTATAAGAATAGACTGAGGCGCAATACCAATTACCACCACCAGGTGGTGCTGGTCACTATCGTGGCCGTGTGGGGAAATCACCACGTAGCGGTGTCAAAATTAGGCGAGGGTTGGTCGGGAATCAAGCGGACACTAAAGGAGTGACCAGATTCCCAAACGCGCGTAAAGACCAGCGGGAGCGCTGGACGGAGCTGCCTCGCTCGGACCAGACGCGCCTGACAGGATCTCACCGCGCGCAGAACACACAGCGGGAGAAACTGCGAGGGGGAGAACACGCTCGGGCAAGAGTCTGCTGCGCAGGGAATATGAAACAATACCAAGGCAATAATGCTAATAACGTGCACAAGAAACCGCTATACAAACAGCAACAATGTCAGATTAAGCCAAGAATGTAAGGAATGCACTTAACTGACGAGCAGTGAAGAAAGAGGAAGCGGAAGGGACGTGACGATATTATATACGATGGACTGTGATATGATTGGACTATAGTTGCCTTGGAGACTACCCCCCTAATGGTTCGTGGGTTGTGTAGTCTTTTGTTTAATGATTGATGTGTTACGTTTTTTTTGAACTGCTATGCAAATAAAGTGAGGAAAGATATGCATAATCCTCGCCTCCGTCCTGCCATAGAATTCATTAAACTTTATTTGATCTGATTTAGAAACATAGATCATAAAAGTGTACATAAAAACAGTAAATCCTCTTTCCTAATACAATACAGTGATAATTAATTAAAACTAGTAGGTAAAAACGGGTGTTACAAAGCCCGGTTCAGAGCAACTTCAGGTTAACAGAATCGTAAAGTTCAATGTTTCACAAGATCAATCTCATGTACTTCGTGCAAAATACACAATAAGGGGTCCAAGTAAGATGTAACGCTCCAATACCTGACCAGTTTGCACTATATACAACTGCAGAAAAACTAAAAATAAAAAGTGTTTTGCACACTTCTGTCATTGGGCTATATGTGGGCTACATCTGGGTGACATTTGTGCTACATTTGGGCTCTTTTTTCTCTGGTGGCCATCTTGGGAGACTTATTTGTTATGAAGTTTCCTAATTTCGTCATTTACTGCAGTCTCCTCAGTAGGAAATGCTTTCAGTTTTTTACTTTGATTCCATCAAGAAGGCATTCAGATGTGTCACACATTTGCCATAAATTCAGAATGTTAGCACTCTAGTTGTTCATTAGATCACTGTAGTAAAGCTACTGCTCACCAGGAGTTAACTGGAAGTCTACTGCTGGTATTGAAAGTGATTGTTTCAGTCTGCGTGTCAGAATTTTCTAATGAAATAGAAGAGGATTTGAGATCTCACTTAAAACATGCCCTAAATTTTCTTTCTGCAGCACTAACCATAATTTCTATGACAAAATGAACCCCCTGATTTTGTTCCTTTTTAAATTAAATGTTTTAAGTGTTACCAGTTTATTCCAATCAAGATGGCTTCAGGTGTGCCATACTTTTGTCATAAGTAAGACTGTTAGCGCTCTAGTTGTTCTTTAGAACACTCTGGGAAGCTGCAGTAGAACACAAAGGCATCAACTGACAGGCTGCTTCTGTTGAAATTTAACAGGAAGATATTTGAGATCTCACTTAAAATATGTCCTAATTTTTCTTTCTACAGCACTAACCATAATTTCTATGACAAAATGAACCCCCTCATTTTGTTCCTTTTTAAATTAAATGTTTTAAGAGTTACCAGTTTATTCCAATCAAGATGGCTTCAGGTGTGCCATAATTTTGACATAAGTAAGACTGTTAGCGCTCTAGTTGTTCTTTAGAACACTCTGGGAAGCTGCAGTAGAACACAAAGGCATCAACTGACAGGCTGCTCCTGTTGAAATATAACAGGAAGATATTTGAGATCACACTTGAAATATGTCCTAATTTTTCTTTCTACAGCACTAACCATAATTTCTATGACAAAATGAACCCCATCATTTTGTTCCTTTTTAAATTAAATGTTTTAAGTGTTACCAGTTTATTCCAATTAAGATCGCTTCAGGTGTGCCATACTTTTGTCATAAGTAAGGCTGTTAGCACTCTAGTTGTTCTTTAGAACACTCTGGGAAGCTGCAGTAGAACACAAAGGCATCAACTGACAGGCTGCTCCTGTTGAAATATAACAGGAAGATATTTGAGATCTCACTTAAAACATGTCCTAATTTTTCTTTCTACAGCACTAACCATAATTTCTATGGCAAAATGAACCCCCTCATTTTGTTCCTTTTTAAATTAAATGTTTTAAGTGTTACCAGTTTATTCCAATCAAGATGGCTTCAGGTGTGCCATACTTTTGTCATAAGTAAGACTGTTAGCTCTCTAGTTGTTCTTTAGAACACTCTGGGAAGCTGCAGTAGAACACAAAGGCATCAACTGACAGGCTGCTCCTGTTGAAATATAACAGGAAGATATTTGAGATCTCACTTAAAACATGTCCTAATTTTTCTTTCTACAGCACTAACCATAATTTCTATGACAAAATGAACCCCCTCATTTTGTTCCTTTTTAAATTAAATGTTTTAAGAGTTACCAGTTTATTCCAATCAAGGTGGCTTCAGGTGTGCCATAATTTTGTCATAAGTAAGACTGTTAGCGCTCTAGTTGTTCTTTAGAACACTCTGGGAAGCTGCAGTAGAACACAAAGGCATCAACTGACAGGCTGCTCCTGTTGAAATATAACAGGAAGATATTTGAGATCACACTTGAAACATGTCCTAATTTTTCTTTCTACAGCACTAACCATAATTTCTATGACAAAATGAACCCCATCATTTTGTTCCTTTTTAAATTAAATGTTTTAAGTGTTACCAGTTTATTCCAATCAAGATGGCTTCAGGTGTGCCATACTTTTGTCATAAGTAAGGCTGTTAGCACTCTAGTTGTTCTTTAGAACACTCTGGGAAGCTGCAGTAGAACACAAAGGAATCAACTGACAGTCTCTGTCCTTGCTGGATGTACATGTTTTACTGAGAATGTCAGACTTCATTCTCACATGACTGAGAAAGATAATGTGAATTTACAGAAAATATGCTCTCATTTTAGCTTCTGGAGCACCTTCCAAAACTGTATGGGACAAGCATGTGAAAATAGTTTTCTCTCAAACATGATTCATGATATCCCAGCAGAAGGTTTTTCACAGGGTAAAATCACCTTAGAACACACCACAATTCCTGAAATTAGTATGGTACCATCAACAAATGAATTCTAATGTAACTAAAGTCTGTTATCACCCTTTATAGTTCTCCTTTTGGTAACCCTCAAAATCTTCGATTCACTACAATGCATTTCAATGAGGTACTATCATTTATATTGGTCCCAAGATGGCTGCCAGCAATTCCAGGATGAAGTGCTGACAGCCAATCAGATCTCACGATGACATGTGTGGTTAGGCTCCGCCCAGATATATATGTGTTTTCTTTTTCAAATTTCTCAGGAACTACTGAACGGATTTACACCATTTAACCAAAAGGCACGACTCTGAACCAAGGGCTACCTTTTTGCCAAATTTGGTGTAATTCCGTTCAGCAGTTCGAGCTGTAGCTGCGATGAAAGGTTCCTATGGAAAATTGCATGGGGAAAACACTTTTTGGGACCCCCCTTTTTTCTCGGCCCCCACTTCACGAATCACCCCGAGACTTTCAGGATAGGAGCGGACTGTAGCGCCTCACGAGTTTTGAAAATTTCGCGAAGATGCGTCAACCGGCGCCAAAGTTATTTCAAATAGAATGTTGCGGATTTCCTATGGAAAATAGGTCCTAACTATAACTATCTACTGGCGACCACCAGTAGATAATATACACATATATATATTTTTTTATATATATACATATTCATATATATATAGATTTGTATCTCACAGATGTAAAAAGATGTATTTTTATGTATTATTGTGATGTTGTGACCTTTTCTGTGATTATTTGTATGATTTTAATTTTAAAATTAATTATCACTGTTTACTGCCTCATGATTAAAAATTACATTACTTTACGCATGAAGGTCTCTTCAATGGAATTTTTACTTCCTGCACACATTTAACCCCTTGCATCATCGTTTAGGTTACATGCATGTTTTTTTAACAAACACACATAAAATATGCCATGGCATAAACCACATCTGCAGATGCACAGAGTATAATATACTATTTAGTTATTGATTACACTTTTTGAAGCATGGGAGGTGCATTATGACCCACTCAGGGCGTTGCCTCTCATGAAACATATCTTCTCACCCCACACAGACAGACAGAGAGGCAGTCAGACAGACAGACGGATAGACAGACAGACTAATAGGCAGACGGACGGACAGACAGAGAGGCAGTCAGACAGACAGACAGAGAGACAGATAGATAGATAGATAGATAGATAGATAGATAGATGGATAGATAGATAGATAGATAGATAGATAGATAGATAGATAGATAGATAGATAGATAGATAGATAGATAGATAGATAGATAGATAGATAGATAGATAGATAGATAGATAGATAGATAGATAGATAGATAGATAGATAGATAGATAGATAGATAGATAGATAGATAGATAGATAGATAGATAGATAGATAGATAGATAGATAGATAGATAGATAGATAGATGACTGAAGATGTCTCTAAACCAGATGTAAAAATCGCTCTTGTAGAGCTCTGACGTCATTCAAAGTCAGGCTGGAGGAACTTGCCCATTGCTCATTTTATTTTTTTCATTCTTCTACTTATAGTTTTTCTTTACCTGTTATAAATGTAGTACTTCAAGATCCTGAATGTAAAGAAAAAAACAAGTTTTGATGATCTACCTATTTATTGCACAAAAATGAATACATAGACGCATACTTAAGAATATTTAACTCAATTATATAAACATGCATGGTGATTGCTAACTCTTGGTATCTCTTTATCACACTATAGTACACACAGACAAGGTGAACACTATTGCATACATAGTCCGAGACCACTTTTACACATAGACAGGATCTGCCACCACACACTGAAATAAGCATGATGTTGCAATGCAAGATGTGTTGTATTAATGCGCAGATAAGAAGCTTTGTTAGATTAGATAGATACATGACTCATCCCACTAGGAACGGGTTAAACTTTCAGCTCAGCTCAGCTCAGTGGCTAGCTGTCTGCAAAGGAATCATCACGTCCCATCATTAAATGCTATGACATCACTAGGTGTCCTGAAAACTGACATTTTGAATCATTTTTTGTACAGTCCAAAAAATCAAATTTCTGATGAAAAATTGTGATTTTTTTAATGTTCAATCTTTTGACTGTGAATGACTGTCAGATGTGAATTATCAATTTTGGGACTAAAATAAGTGTGTTTAGAGTAATTTTTCTGCCCGAAATAGGTCAAAATATAAGCTTCTGAGTAGGAGAAAAAGTCTTTAAAAATGGCAATTTTGGTCACTGTGAGGCTTTAAAAAGTGGTTATTCAGAACGAGGCACGATCTAATTGACATTTTGAATAATTTATTTGTACAGTCCAAAAAATAAAATTTCTGATGAAAAACGATGACCCAGGACCTGTCAAACTTTCTCCAGATGGTCATTAATGGTGATTTTTTAATGTTTAATCTTTTGACTGTAAATGACTCTTGCATTTGAAATATCACTTTTGAAACTAAAACAAATGTGTTTAGAGTCATTTTCCTGCCCGAAATAGGTCAAAATTGAAGCTTCTGAGTAGGAGAAAAAGTCCGTAAAAATGGCAATCTTGGTAACTGTGAGGCTTTAAAAAGTGGTTATTCAACATGAGGCACGATCCAATTGACATTGTGAATCGTTTTTTGTACAGTCTAAAAAATCAATTTTCTGATGAAAAACTTTGACCCCGGGCCCTTTCGAACTTTCTCCGGATGTTCATTAATGGTTATTTTTTAATGTTTAATGTTTTGACTATAAATGACTATTGCACTTGAATTATCACTTTTGAAACTAAAATAAGTGTGTTTAGAGACATTTTCCTGCACGAAATTGGTCAAAAAAGAAGCTTCAGAGTTGGAGAAAAAGTCTGTAAAGATGGCAATTTTGGTCACTGTGAGGCTTTAAAAAGTGGTTATTCAACATGAGGCACGATCCAATTGACAATCAAAATAATTTTTTATACAGTCCCAAAAATAAATTTTTTGATGAAAAACAATGACCCAGGACCTGTCAAACGTTCTCCAGATGGTCATTAATGGTGATTTTTTATTGTTTAATCTTTTGACTGTAAATGACTATTGCATTTGAAATATCACTTTTGAAACTAAAACAAATGTGTTTAGAGTCATTTTACTGCCCGAAATAGGTCAAAATTGAAGCTTCTGAGTAGGACAAAAAGTCTGTAAAAATGGCAATGTTGGTAATTGTGAGGCTTTAAAAAGTGGTTATTCAACATGAGGCACGATCCAATTGACATTTTGAATCATTTTTTGTACGGTCTCAAGAATAAATTTTCTGATGAAAAACGATGACCCAGGATCTGTCGAACTTTCTCCAGATAGTCAGTAATGGTGATTTTTTAATGTTTCATCTTTTCATTCTAAATGACTATTGCATTTGAATTATCACTTTTGAATCTAAAATAAGCGTGTTTAGAGTCATTTTCCTGCCCAAAATTGGTCAAAATAGAAGCTTCAGAGTAGGAGGGAAATTCTGTAAAAATTGGGAATTTTCGTCACTGTGAGGCTTTAAAAAGTGATTATTCAACATGAGGCACAATCCAATTGACATTTTGAATTATTTTTTGTACAGTACAAAAAAATCAGTTTTCTGATGAAAAACGATGACCCCGGACCGGTCGAAGTTTCTCCAGATAGTCAGTAATGGTGATTTTTTTAATGTTTCATCTTTTCATTGCAAACGACTATTGCACTTGAATTATCACTTTTGAAACTAAAATAAGTGTGTTTAGAGACATTTTCCTGCCCGAAATTGGTCAAAATAGAAGCTTCAGAGTTGGAGAAAAAGTCTGTAAAGATGGCAATTTTGGTCACTGTGAGGCTTTAAAAAGTGGTTATTCAACATGAGGCACGATCCAATTGACATTTTGAATAATTTTTTATACAGTCCCAAAAAAATTTTTTTGATGAAAAACAATGATCCAGGACCTGTCAAACTTTCTCCAGATGGTCAGTAATGGTGATTTTTTAATGTTTAATCTTTTGACTATAAATGACTATTGCATTTGAATTATCACTTTTGAAACTAAAATAAGCGTTTTTAGAGTCATTTTCCTGCCCGAAATTGGTTTTTAATGTTTAATCTTTTGACTGTAAATGTCTATTGCTTGTGAATTATCACTTTTGGAACTAAAATAAGTGTGTTTTGAGTCATTTTCCTGCCCTAAATTGGTCGAAATAGAAGCTACAGAGTAGGAGGAAAATTCTGTAAAAATGGCAATTTTGGTCTCTGGGTGGCTTTAAAAAGTGGTTATACAACACGAGGCACGATCCAATTGACATTTGTAATCATTTATTGTACAGTCAAAAAAATCAATTTTCTTATGAAAAACTATGACCCCGGACCTGTGGAACTTTCTCCAGATAGTCAGTAATGGTGATTTTTTAATGTTTCATCTTTTCACTGTAAATGACTATTGCATTTGAATTATCACTTTTGAAACTAAAATAAGCGTGTTTAGAGTCATTTTCCTGCCCGAAATTGGTCAAAAAGAAGCTTCAGAGTAGGAGGAAAAGTCAGAAAAAATGGCAATTCTGGTAACTGTGAGGATTTAAAAAGTGGCTATTCAACATGAGGCACAATCCAATTTACATTTTGAATCATTTTTTGTAGTCCAAAAAATCTATTTTTCTGATGAAAAACGATTACCCTGGACCTGTTGAACTTTCTCCAGATGGTCAGTAATGGTGATTTATTAATAATATTTTGACTGTAAATGACTGTTGGATGTGAATTATCACTTTTTAAGCTAAAATAAGTATGTTTAGAGTCATTTTCCTGCCCCCAAAGTTGTCAAAATAAAAGCTTCAGAGTAGGAGGAACAGTCTGTAAAAGTGGCAATTTTGGTCACTGTGAGGCTTTAAAAAGAGGTTGTTCATCATGAGGCACTATTCAATTGACATTTTGAATCATTCTTTGTACAGTAAAAAAATCAATTTTCTGGTGAAAAACGATGACCCCGGAGCTGTCAAACTTTCTCCAGAT